>JARQOC010000017.1:152500-285000 GCA_033576535.1 Allobates femoralis
ACACAAAACGTGCTACGGCAATTATATAGTAGATGGTGGTACATTACAGCACATGTATACCAGCACTATAGTATATGGCGAACATTACAGTAGATGTGTAGTAGCGCTACAGTATATGGCGGTACATTATAGTACATGTATAGCAGCACTATAGTATAAGGTGGTACATTATAGTACATGTATAGCAGCACTATAGTATATGGCGGTACATTACAGTACATGTATAGCAGCGCTATGGTATATGATGGTATATTACAGCACATGTATAGCAGCGCTAGTATATGGCGGTACATTACAGCACATGTATAGCAGCACTATAATATATGACGGTACATTATAGTACATGTATAGCAGCACTATGGTATATGGCGGTGCATTACAGTAAATGTATAGCAGCGGTATAGTATATGATGATACATTACAGCACATGTATGTCAGCACTATAGTATATGGTGGTACATTATAGTACATGTATAGCAACACAATGGTATATGGCTGTACATTACAGTACATGTATAGCAGCACTATAGTATATGGCAGTACATTACAGTACATGTATAGCAGTGTTATATGTGGCGGTACATTACAGTACATGTATAGCAGCACTATAGTATATGGCGGTACATTAGAGCACATGTATAGCAGCGCTATGGTATGTTGCAATACTCTGCTCCCGCGGCCCCCTGCTCTTCCTGGCTCCTCCACAGTAAAAATAAAAAAATCCTCAGTGAGGATACTCACCTGTCTGCCGGCTCGCTCCACCTCCGTCTTCTAGGTCATACAGGCCTTTAGGACCAGTTGTTGCCTGGGAAACCGATCATCTCATTATTCACATGACCGCTAACTGCCGGGGTGGCAGGATGGAGCAGGGCAGCAGGATTGAGCAGGGGGGCAGGATGGTGACGGGGGAGGTGGGGCAGGATGGTGACAGGGGGGGCAGGATGGGGGGGGCAAGATGGAGGGAGTCGGGCAGCATGGAGCGAGCCAGGCAGGATGAAGCGAGTGGGGCGGGATGGAGCCGGGGAGGGGCAGGATGGAGCCGGGGGGCAGGATGGAGCCAGGGGGGCAGAATAGAGCCGGGTGGGGGGGAAGCAGGATGGAGCCGGGGGAGGGGAGAGGGGGATGGAAACCAGATGGCAGGATGGAGGCAGGGGGCAGGATGGATGTGGGGGAGCAGGATGGATGTGAGGGAGCAGGATGGAGCTGGGGAGAGCAGGATGGAGCGATCAGGGCAGGATGGAGACCGGTGGGGGGCAGGATGGAGGCGGGGGGCAGGATGTTGGCGGGGGGGCAGGATGAAGCTGGCGGGGGTGGGGCAGGATGGTGCAGGCGGGGGGACTGGATGGAGCCGGCGGGGGGGGGGACAGGATGGAAACGGCGGGGAGAGCAGGATGGAGACGTCGGGGAGCAGGATGGAGCCAGCGGGGGGGGCAGAATGGAGGCGGGGGGGCAGGATGGAGTGATCAGGGCAGGATGGACCCGGGGAGCAGGATGGAGCCGGCGGGGGTGGGGCAGGATGGCTCCGGCTGGGGGGCAGGATGGAGACAACGGGGGAGCAGGATGGAGACAGCGGGGAGCAGGATGGAGCTGGCGGGGGGGGCAGAATGGAGCCAGGGGGGCAGGATGGAGTGATCAGGGCTGGATGGAGCTGGGGGGCAGGATGGAGCAAGGGGGCCAGGATGGAGCTGGCGGGAGGACAGGATGGAGCCAGCGGAGGGGCAGGATGGAGCGATCAGGGCAAGATGGAGCCGAGGGGGCAGGATGGAGCCGGCGGGGGGCAGAATGGAGTCGGCAGGGGGGCAGAATGGAGCCGGTGGGGGGCAGGATGGAGCCGGCGGGGGGGCAGGATGGAGCTGGGGGCAGGATGGAGCCGGGGGGCAGGATGGAGCCGGTGGGGTAGGATGGAGCCGACGGAGGGGGGGCAGGATGGACCCGGCGGAGGGGGGACAGGATGGAGCCGGCGGGAAAGAATGCAGCTGGCGGGGCAGGATGGAGCGATCGGGGCAGAATATAGCCGGGGGGGCACGATGGAGCTGGGGGCAGGATGGAGCCGGGGAGGGGGGGCAGGATGGAGCAGGGGGAGGGGGGGCAGGATGGAGCTGGGGGGCAGGATGGAGCCGGGGGGCAGGATGGAGCTGGCGGGGTAGGATGGAGCCTACGGAGGGGGGGCAGGATGGACCTGGTGGAGGGGGGCAGGATGGAGCTGGCGGGGGAAGGCAGGATGGAGCCAGCAGGGGGGGCGAGGCAGGATGAAGCTGGCAGGGCAGGATGGAGCGATCGGGGCAGAATGTAGCCGGGGGGCACAATGGAGCTGGGGGCAGGATGGAGCCGGGGAGGGGGGGCAGGATGAAGCAGGGGGAAGGGGGGCAGGATGGAGCCGGGGGAGGGGGGGCAGGATGGAGCCGGGGGAGATAGGGAAGTAGGATGGAGCCGGGGGGGGTCTAGGATGGAGCCGGGGGGCTAGGATGGAGCCGGGAAGGGGCAAGATGGAGCCGGGGGGGGCTGAATGGAGCAAGCGGAGCCGGGGGCAGGATGGAGCAATCGGGGCACAGCTGTAGCAGTGTTCTGCTAGGACCTTGCATGATGTCAGAATGACATCGGCGTCAGGGGCGTAACTAGAACTGGCAGGGCCCCATAGCAAACTTTTGAACGGGGCCCCCTCCAAGACACACCCCAATGACACGTCCCCTTCAAGACACACCCCTTACCGAATCGGTGTTAACAGTCTGACGACACCCAGTTTACCGTATATACTCGTGTATAAGCCGACCCCCCTACTTTTGCCCCCAAAACCTGGGAAAACCTATTGACTCGTGTATAAGCCGAGGGTGGACCCCAGCATAGGTATACAGCCCCCAGCAGTGTAGTATACAGGCCTCCCCAGTGGTAGTATACAGCAGCCTCCCCAGTGGTAGTATACAGCAGCCTCCCCAGTGGTATATACAGGCCCCAGCAGTATATACAGTAGCCCCAGTGGTATACAGCAGCCTCCCAGTGGTATACAGCAGCCTCCCCAGTGGTATATACAGGCCCCAGCAGTATATACAGCAGCCCAGTGGTATACAGCAGCCTCCCCAGTGGTATATACAGGCCCCAGCAGTATATACAGCAGCCCAGTGGTATACAGCAGCCTCCCCAGTGGTATATACAGGCCCCAGCAGTATATACAGTAGCCCCAGTGGTATACAGCAGCCTCCCCAGTGGTATATACAGCAGCCCCAGTGGTATACAGCAGCCTCCCCAGTGGTATATACAGCAGCCCCAGTGGTATCCAGCAGCCTCCCCAGTGGCATATACAGCAGCCCCAGTGGTATACAGCAGCCTCCCCAGTGGTATATACAGGCCCCAGCAGTATATACAGCAGCCCCAGTGGTATACAGCAGCCTCTCCAGTGGGTATATACAGGGCCCCAGTGGGTATATACAGGGTCCCAGTGGGTATATACAGGGCCCCAGTGGGTATATACAGGCCCCCAGTGGGTATATACAGGCCCCAGTGGGTATATACATGGCCCCAGTGGGTATATACAGTCAGGGCCCCAGTGGGTATATACAGGGCCCCAGTGGGTATATACAGGGCCCCAGTGGGTATATACATGCCTCCAGTGGGTATATACAGGCCCCAGTGGGTATATACAGGCCCCAGTGGGTATATACAGTCAGGGCCCTAGTGGGTATATACAGGGCCCCAGTGGGTATATACAGGCCCCCAGTGGGTATATACAGGCCCCAGTGGATATATACAGGCCCCAGTGGGTATATACAGTCAGGGCCCCAGTGGGTATATACAGGGCCCCAGTGGGTATATACAGGTCCCCAGTGGGTATATACAGGCCCCCAGTGGGTATATACAGGCCCCAGTGGGTATATACAGGCCCCAGTGGGTATATACAGTCAGGGCCCAGTGGGTATATAGAGGGCCCCAGTGGGTATATACAGGCCCCAGTGGGTATATACAGGCCCCAGTGGGTATATACAGGTCCAGTGGGTATATACAGTCAGGGCCCCAGTGGGTATATACAGGCCCCAGTGGGTATATACTGGCCCCCCGTGGCTACATACAGGGCCCCAGTGTGTATATACAGGCCCCCAGTAGCTATATACAGGCCCCCACTCCTCCCTTTCTGCTGCACACGTCACCTGTCAAGGAATACATCATACTTACTTATCCCTGCCGGCTGCCGCTGTCGCCGCTCTGCACCGCGCTCCTGCGTCATCCGGCTTCTTCCTGGGTGTGACCGGCGGGCGCAGGCAATGATGTCACAACCAGGAAGAAGCCGGATGAAGCCGGAGCGCGGTGCAGAGCGGCGACGGCGGCAGCCGGCAGGGATAAGTAAGTATGATGTATTCCTTTGCAGGCGACGTGTGCAGAAGAAAGGGAGGAGTGGGGGGCCTGTATATACCCACTGGGGGCCTGTATATAGCTGACCGGATAGCAGCGTAGCGGCGCTGGGTCCGGGCCCCCCACAAGCGCCGGGCCCTAAAGCGACCGCTACGTCTGCTATGCCGGTAGTTACGCCCTGATCGGCGTTCGGCGCTGTGATTGACCCTCTCGCGGTCATGTGATATGTGACGCACATATCACATGACCACGAGCGAACCAATCACAGTGCTGAGCGCCAATGTCATTCTGACATCATGCAAGCTCCTAGCAGGACAGGGCCTGCTACTGCTACGGTCACTGAGCACTCGGCGAAGAGGTAAGTATAAGAATCTTTATTATTTTTAATACATTTGTGTTTATTTTATATTTGATTTTGTACTGTACTGCGAAATCAAATCAATAAGGAGCAGGGGCCCGCGGGAGCGCAGGCAGGACAATAGGAGCGGGGGGGCAGGATGGAGCAAGGGGGCCAGGATGGAGCCAGCGGGGGGCACAGGATGGAGCCGCCAGGGGGGCTGGATGGAGTGATCTGGGCAAGATGGAGCCGGGGGGGGCACGATGGAGCCAGCGGCGGGCAGAATGGAGTCGGCGGGGGGTTAGAATGGAGTCGGCGGGGGGGCAGGATGGAGCTGGGGGGCAGGATGGAACGGGGGGGCAGGATAGAGCCGACGGGGTAGGATGGAGCTGACGGAAAGGGACAGGATGGACCCGGCGGAGGGGGCAGGATGGAGCCAGGGGAGGGGGGCAGGATGGAGCCGGGGGAGATGGGGAGGTAGGATGGAGCCGGGAGAGGGGGGCAGGGGGGAGGGGGGGCAGGATGGAGCTGGCGGGGGGGCAGGATGGAGCTGGGGGGCAGGATGGAGCCGGAAGGCAGGATGGAGCCGGCGGGGTAGGATGGAGCCAACGGAGGGGGGGCAGGATGGACCGGCAGAGGGGGGGCAGGGTGGAGCGGCGGGGGGAAGGCAGGATGGAGCCGGCGAGGGGGGGCGAGGCAGGATGAGCGATCGGGGCAGAATGTAGCCAGGGGGGCACGATGGAGCCGGGGGAGGGGGGGCATGATGGAGTCGGCAGGGTGGCAGGATGGAGCAGGGGGGAAGGATGGAGTCGGGGGCAGGATGGAGCCGGCGGGGTAGGATGGAGCTGACGGAGGGGGGGGCAGGATGGACCGGCAGAGGGGGGGAAGGATGGAGCCGGCGGGGGGGGGCGAGGCAGGATGAAGCTGGCGGGGCAGAATGGAGTGATCGGGGCAGAATGTTGCCGGGGGGGCACGATGGAGCTGGGGGCAGGATGGAGCCGGGGGATGGGGGCAGGATGGAGCCAGGGGAGGGGGGGGAAGGATGGAGGTGGGGTAGGAAGGGCAGAATGGAACCGAGGGAGATGGGGAGGTAGGATGGAGCCGGGGGAGGGGGGGCGGGATGGAGCCGGGGGGGCTAGGATGGAGCCGGAAAGGGGCAAGATGGAGCCGGTGGGGGCAGGATGGAGACAAGGGGGCAGGATGGAGCGATCGGGGCACAGCTGTAGGAGTGTTCTGCTAGGACCTTGCATGATGTCAGAAGGACATCGGCGTTCAACGCTGTGATTGACCCGCTCGCGGTCATGTGTTATGTGATGCGCATATCACATGACCATGACCGGACCAATCACAGTGCTGAACGCTGATGTCATTCTGACATCATGCAAGGTCCTAGCAGGACAGGGCCTGCTACTGCTACCGGACACTGAGCACTCGGCGGAGAGGTAAGTATAAGAATCTTTATTATTTTTAAAACATTTGTGTTTATTTTATATTTGATTTTGTACTCTACTGCGAAATCAAATCACTAAGGAGCAGGGGCCTGCGGGAGCGTGGGCAGGACAGGAGGAGCGGGGGGGGGTGAAGCGCGGGCATGGCAGAGGAGCGGGGTATGGAGTGCGGGCAGGACAGGAGGAGCGGGAGGGAGAGCGCGGGCAGGGCAGGAGCAGCGGGATATGGAGTGCGGGCAGGGTGGGAGGGAGGACGCGGGCAGGGCAGAGGAGCGGGGTATGGAGCGCGCGCAGGACAGGAGGAGCGGGAGGGAGAGCACGGGCAGGGCAGAAGAGCATGGTATGGAGCGTGGGCAGGCCACCGTTGGCCGGACCCGTGTATCCCAGCTAAAGCGGTGTCGGGCTGCAAATTGGCACGGAATTCGAACTTTGAATTCTCGTCCCTATTTGCATAGTCTGCGCTCTGGCGGGCGCCAATGAGCGGCCTCTGTCTGGCGCGCAATTTCTGTGACTGACAGACGCCTTAGACAACTAATTAGTAGATATGGAAAAATGTACTTCTTATTCTTTATTTCATATTATGTTTGTGTTATTTCTATTTTATCTACAAAATACTGTATATTGTAAACAGTATGATTTGTTCCTTTTGTGTTGTTTGTACCAGTGGCGGACCTTCAGCCTTGGGGGCCCTGGTGCAGCATTAGGTGAGGAGATGGGGGGAGGGGGTAGAGGGAAGGCGGGAGGTGTGCTAGCAGCATTGGGTGGGGAGCGAGGGGCCCTGGTGCAGCTGAACCAGTTGCACCACGGTAGGTCCGCCCCTGGTTTGTACCTCTATTCCCTTCTTTATTTATGTACCCTTTTAACCTCATTTTTCTTTAAAATAATAAAAATATTCTGAATAATAGTGTTTTCATATTAAGTGGTAGTTGTAAAGAAACATTTTTTTCCAGCAACACGATTTGTAGGAAAGTTTAAAAAAGCTTTTATTTAGAACATTCATTAAAAATAGATTACATGTGCAGATAAAAGCGTACAGAGGCTTACGTGTTTCGGATCATATTTGACCCTTAGTCATAGCATAATAAACTGGAGTAAAAGTTGCATTTTTCAAGAGATCATGAAGAAAGGTAGCACCCACTATGGCAGCATAATTAAGTCTGGACTCACAATTTCACAGACATCCATACAATCCTCTGATGAATTTATTTAACACTAGAACGCATAACGTTAAAAATATACAAATACTTCCAGTTCCGGCGCCTCCATGTGCAGCCGCGTCTGAGGGCTGCTCCGCTCCCCGCCTCGGCAAATACGCCGACATCCAGTCTCCAGCTTGGCCCGGGCATCAAAAACTACAGAGACGTCTGCTGCAGCTCTGGAAGTATCCATCATGAGTACGATGGACCGCTATGTAACGAGGAGTCGGGAGGGAGAGAAGAACGCGGCGCACCATGAGGACTCCGGTAATGGCGGGCAGGGCGGACATGGCGTAGAAAGGGCTCAGTCTGCACCACTAAGAGGTGAATTGGTGAGGAGGACTGAGACCGGAGATAGAGAGACAGAGACCGAGACTGGGATGGAGGAGGAGAGGAGAAAGCTACAGGCAGCCATAGAGAACCCCCAGGAAAGGTCTCCAGGGCAATTGCAAGCTGCAGGGGCCGTCATGATTGCACAACCCCGGAGCTGCTCCTCTACAGACGAAAGACAAGACAAAGAAGTCAGGAAGGAGATTGTGGTGGGAGGATGGGGAGCCCCTCACTTTGATTATAAAGCTTTGGCAAAAGAGCTTGCAATCCACCTCGCTGATGATTTTAAAGCTGCAGTGACTGAGCTGGTGGCGACCACAACAAAAGACTTGTCTACTAAAGTAGAGACACATGACCAGCAACTTACTGAGGCTGAATCCAGAATAAGTGTAGCTGAGGACAGAATACAGGAGCTGGAGGATCAGTTAATGTCTTTACAACAGCACTCTGAATATGCACATGCAAAATTAGAGGATATTGAGAACAGAGCAAGGAGGAGTAACCTCAAAATAGTAGGACTCCCTGAATCTATCCCAGTGCATCAACTAGAGGAAATCTTTGAGGTGGAACTTCACAAAGCCCTGGGTCTCACCCATAGATGTAAGACAGAGTGCACCCACAGAATCGGACAGATGAGAGAGCCACAGGATAAGAGAGTAACGTCTGGATCTTCTGTCTCGGACTCTAGAGAACCTGTTAAAGCTAGACATGCCATAGCAAAGTACCTTAATCACCGAGACAAGGAGGAAATCCTACGTGCTTATAAGGCCAAGAAGCACCCCCTTTTAATCCATGGCCATAGAGCTCTGATATTTGCGGATTACTCAGTGGAAGTAACGCGCCGCAGGAGATCCTTCAGTGAAGCGTGCTCGCTACTCCACAGACGAAATATCCGATTCCAGCTGAACTTTCCAGCGATACTGCGATTCAGGTCCAGGGAGGGAGTCATGTTGACTTTTTCTGATCCCGATAAAGCAATGGCGGCTATCCGTGACAACACGAGTTCACCAGGAGCGGGGAGGTCTGCGTCGCCACCCCAACTCGACGCAGGATCGCCAGCAAAAACTAATTCTGCTGTAGACCTGGAGACTGAGACGGATAGAGACTCTGTTAGGTCCTACAGATTAAGATCAAACTCCCTGTTAGATGAAGGGGCTGGGAAGAAACCACCACTAGAAACACCAAGACAACAGAGACTAACGGGACCCCGTTGGCAGAAGAAGAGATGAGAAAGGACTAAAGGAACATTGACATTCCATTACTCAGCAACTGAGACTCTCATTGGTGGGGCAACATAGTCACACATCTGACGACTGCGTTAAGAGAGGAGAGATGTGCAGGAAAAGTGGGAAGTGACATTTAACCATATCGTATTTCTTTCTTTCCCTCCCAGCTTTTCCAGCTTTCTCTTTTTATTGCCATATGTTGTCTTTGTTTTCAGGTTGCCTTATTTCTTTGGATTTGCTGCGCAAAGCTACGTAAGTTAACATGGAGGCTTTTACAATCGCCTACACGCTAAAAGGTTTGGGTAACGAATATTTGAATATACAATTACTGAGGGAGTATTGTTCATCAGACTATTATCATACTGATTTTGCTGTTAATATAAGATTAAGGTGATGACATCATTCTATCTAGGTTGTGGCGGAGATGAAACTATTGGATGTCAATAAGAAACTGAAGCTCTAGAGTAAGAGCCAGGTTGGAGACTATTTTTGCTATAAGTAACAATTTGTTATGTGTTCTGGGCTAGGATAAGAGCTGAGGCGGGGCGGAGATATGTCTGTCGACTGCACTCGAGGAAAGAAGTGAAGTGTTCCATTTGGACAGATGTGTGGAGTTGGTGTGTTGGGGAAAGGGGGGAGAGGGACAAGGGAGGGTACAAAATTTGGATTTGATTACATTCCAGTGGGTGGTAAATTATGCATCTCCTGTATTCTATCTTTCCTGTCTTGGTACGTACCTGATCTTCCACCATATGTGTGGGATGTGATGGAGAGTAAAACAGAGGCCCTGTACGGGGAGGATTCTGATGGTTAGGTGGGTCTCCTGGAACGTCAAGGGGCTGCGCTCCCCAGCAAAGCGCATGATGGTTCTTCGCCATCTTAAAAAATTACGAATAGATATTGCTTTACTCCAGGAGACTCACCTGACATCGGAAGACTTCTTCCGTCTTAAAAAGCTATGGGTGGGGGAAGTCCTCGGGTCTAGTGCGGTGGAGAGAAAGGCGGGAGTATTGGTTTTAATACACAAGTCTCTGGCCCACTCGATTATCTCTACTTCAAGCGATGGTGAGGGCAGGTTGTTTCAAATGACGATTCAAATACAAAATGATATCTTTACCATATATAATGTGTATGCACCAAACGCAAATCAGAGGCCTTTTTTCCAACATCTACAGAACACATTACTTCAAGATCCGGGAACTAATAAAATAGTAGGAGGTGACTTTAATACAGTGATGAGAGTAGAAGAAGATAGACGCTCATCATCATACACGCGTAGGGGAAGTCAGGAGGGGGGAGGCTTGAGGGGAGAGAGCACCTTGGAATCATTGATGAGACTTGTGGGGCTGTCGGATACATGGCGACTGGCTAACCCATTAGGTAGAGAATTTACCCATTTTTCACATCCCCATGGATCGTGGTCCAGGATAGACATGCTTTTTGGGTCCACTAAGATTCTACAAAGAATGATGCATATAAAAATAGAAGATATGGTGATTTCGGACCATAGCCCACTGGCTTTAGAGATTAAAGATAATTATGAAAAAGGAACTGATTATCTGTAGAGGTTCCCTGATACATACACCAAAGAGGAAAATTTCACGAAATTACTGGGAGAGTGGTGGACGCATTATAGCGCGGATAACCTGGGCCATAGATCAACACCAGGGCTTTTTTGGGAGACTGCAAAAACAGTTCTGAGAGGTCATATCATGGCGTACAGCATGGGGATTAAAAGAAGGGCTAAAGAAAAATTTGTGGAAACTAGTCTTAAGGTGAGAAATGCCTATTTACAATATAAAGAAACCATGGCGACTCCCGACAAGGAGACGTGGCTCCAAGCTAAGAAAGAATTTGATGAGTGGGCAGGAAAACGGGAGAATATATTTAAAAATAGATTAGAACTAGAATTGCATAAATTTGGGGATAAGGGAGGAAGATTGTTGGCAAGATTAGCCCGAGGTAGATATACCTCTTCCCCCATCCAATCGATAAAAGATAAGCAGGGCAACATATGGACTGATCCCAAAAATATTGTAAAAATTCTAGGCAGATTTTATGCTTCTCTCTATAAAGAAACCACATCAATGGACTCTGAAGAGCCTGCCTGGCTAAATAAAATCAAAATGCCGCCTATCTCCCGAGAGGTTATCCATGTCTTAAATGATCCAATTACAATGGGAGAAATTGAAGCGGCAATAAAAAATCTAAATCCAAGTAAGGCTCCAGGACCAGATGGTTATAATGGAGCCTTCTTCAAAGCATTGAAAGAGCAGATCTCCCCGATCCTTTGTGAGTTATATAATGAAATACTGAAGGGAGCGCCTATCCCTGATAGGATGAATTTAGCTTACATCAAACTAATCCCTAAATCAGGCAAGACACCCACTGACCCAGCAAGTTATAGACCAATATCCCTGATAAACCAGGACTTGAAACTTTTATCCAAAATATTGGCTGATAGACTGGCACTGATATTACCCAAAATCATAGCTACTCACCAGGCAGGGTTCATCAAGGGAAGATCCACAACCACAAACATTAGAAAGGCGATGCTTTTGATGGATATTTTGGGTAAGAGAACGAAATTGAAAGAAGGAAACCCAGCCATGATCACCCTGGATGCTGAAAAAGCGTTTGACAATGTCAGGTGGTCATGGCTGGGTAAAGTTTTTGATATGGTTGGTCTTACGGGTCCTTTTCGACACTATATACAGACTCTATATAGTAATCCTAGAGCCTGTGTGAGTATTCCAGGCTTCCTGTCCGACTCCTTTACCCTCCAGAAGGGAACGAGACAGGGTTGCCCTTTATCCCCCCTTCTCTTTAATTTGGCCATAGAGCCTTTGGCACTATATCTGGAAGAATGTAACTCCTACGAAGGTTTCAAAGTAGGTGCCCAAGAGCTTAAACTTTCATTATTCGCGGACGATGTCATCCTATATGTCCAACATCCCGAAAGAGATCTTTCAAACATCCTTTCAGATATAGAAATGATAGGCAAACAAATTGGTTTTTCCCTCAATAAAACTAAATGCGAAATTCTATTTATTGATTCGAGGAATGAGTTGCAGGGAAAACAACATCTTTGTGGCCTACCAATAAGGAAGGACAGTATTAAATATTTGGGAATACACTTAGCCAGAACACCTACGCTGATATACAAATTGAACTTCTTGCCAGTCATTCAACAGATAGAAAAGGAATTGGAAAAATGGGTAGGATTGCCGCTCTCACTGTTGGGACGTAGCCACTTACTGAAAATGGTTAGCTTTGCCAGACTGCTTTATCCCCTTCAGACTATCCCCATGCTGTTGAGACATACTGATGTAGCTAGACTTAATAAAGCTTTTTCTAAATTTTTGTGGGGAGGAAAGAGACCCCGTTTAGCATATGCACTATTGACCCAGTCCAAGCAAGAGGGAGGACTACAGCTCCCGGATATTAGGGGTTACAACTTAGCATGTATCTTGCGCAATGTCCTTGATTGGATTAGAGGTACCAGCAGATTCTCGGATATCGCTTTGGAGAGGGAGTGGGCCGGACCTTGGGATCTAGTAGCCTTGTTACATACACCGTTGTCTTTCCTGCCCCCCAATCTGAAGAACACGGTGATTTATAAGGATACTATAGCAACGTGGAAGGTGGTCAGGAAAAAACTTAAGCTAGCTTGGAGAATCTCGAAAATGCTTAACCCTGGGGCTGTCCGTCTTTCCCTATGGGTCGCGAAAACTCCTTGTTTAAAATATGGAGAGATAAGGGAATTAAGACGTTGGGAGATCTTATAAACCTAGAGGAAAAAAGTGGATGACAGAAACAGAAGTCTTAGTTACATATAATTTACCCCAATTCCACATTTTACAATATCGTCAGTTGAAATATCACCTCCTATCCCATCTGCGAGACATCTCTGGAGAAATTGAGAACTCTTTGTGGTCTGAACTAATATCCTTGAATAAGGATGAAACATCTATTACTACTTTATATGCTAAATTAAAACAGGTCCTGAGGCCACAGAGAAAGAGGGGTCTATTTAATAAATGGCGTAAACATTACACGGACCCGGAGCTTCCACAGAAGATCCTGGAGGGGTGGGGCGTGGTCAGACAACATGTTATTAATGAGAGATGGAGAGACACACAATTTAGGATCATGCACGGCACCATTCAGGGCTTCAACATTCCTCCCTCTAAAACTAAAACTAAAGTGATCCAGCAGGAAAGATGGGTCCACTGCGCAAAATGCAACTCACCATTGACTGATCTGGAACACGGTTTATGGTCCTGTGCCAAGGTCCAAGAATATTGGAGAGTTATAGATATATGGGCAAGAGAGATTTGTGGAGATATAGGAGAGTTAGACCCGGTAAGATGGATTTTTCATTATCACCCAACTTCTCTCACGGTGAGACAACCCCATATATTATGGCACTATATTGCGTTGGTGGCAAAGAGACTCTTGCTCCAATACTGGCTCAATGACAGACCACCAGACCTTGCCCATTTGAAAACTGCGTTACAACACACACTGGTGCTTGAATCCATGGATACGCTCCGCAATCCAAGCAAATTGGCCAAAAAATTCTTCTTTAAGTGGAGACGTTTTATTGAATTGGAACTCACAGATTTAGAAATTAAAACTTTCATGTTACCCTTTCGATCATCAACATGGTATGCTTTGGAAGAGTTAGAGGGTACATTGGGTAGGTTAAGATGCTAGGAACAGGGGATGCAATAACTTTGATACTCTATTTATAATATTGTAAATGTTTTCTTTATTCATGCAGATATTTTCTAAATATATGTGATAAATTCATATGGGGGGGGAGAGGGAGGGATATGGGAACATAATAATGTACAAGTTGTTCGATATTGTTTATACTCTACTGCTGTACACAGTTTTCTTCTATGTAAGATGCAATTGTTTGGCACATTGCTACTTGATTGTGTACAAATATTGTTATTACTAAAACCTAATAAAAATGATGGTTCAAAAAATATACAAATTAACGTATTGGGCGCCTTTTAAGCCCCCATGCAAATAATATAGAAAAACACACTTAAATAACTTTCACAAGTTTTATTTCGAAATTGCTAAATAAAATATGAATAGTGGACAAAATTTTAATTATAATTTTTCACAGAAAACACCAACACACTTTTTTTTTTCCAAATTTCACACAAAGATATGAAAACACACACAAAAACGTATAGAAATCAACAGCAAATTAGCTGCAGCTACATTTGTATTCTAACTTTCTTTTCTATTACGGTATATTAGTCTTCCAAACAATTATGACATGTTATTTTTTCAGAAGAATATTCTTTGCAAACATCTTCCTTACAAGTGGAACACTTGTGTGTGACACAATGTAAGTGTAGAGTTCCCCCTTCTTCCTCTCACCCTCAGCAGCTCTTACCTTTTTATACTCTTAGGTGGTGTACAATTCTCTGGATTTTTGTGGCTCACAAGCCCTTCTCTTTGCAAGCTTCTTAGAAACAGAAACTGAAAATGAATCAGATTTCCTCTCTACAGCTTATCTTATCACAGGTCATTCAGCAATTACCGTATATACTCGTGTATAAGCCGAGTTTTTCAGCCCAAAATTTGGGCTGAAAAGTCCCCCCCTCGGCTTATACACAGGTCAATACGGTAACAGGCTGGAGGAGGCGGGGGGAGGCTGCTGTATGAGCGGCCCTGTCACGTGGGGCCACTCATTATATATGCACTGCTTCCCCCTGTCAATCAGCGGCAGGGGGAAGCAGTTCATATATGCCCCCCAAAAGCTGGCACTGTCTCCCCTTGTAAGGGCCCCCCCCGCTGCTTATACATTACCATCCCGGTGTTCTGATCAGCGCCGCTCCTCGGTGCTTCTTCTTCATCCTCCCGTCCTCGCTGCATCCGGGATCTCCGGCCGTCGCAGGCATATGACGTCATCGCGCGACGGCCGGAGATCCCGGATTCAGCGAGGACGGGAGGATGAAGAAGAAGCACCGAGGAGCGGCGCTGATCAGAACACCGGGATGGTAAGAGAAGCAGCGGGGGGGGGGGGCCTTACAAGGGGGGAGAGTGCCAGCTTTTGAGGGCTGCTGGGTACCCCCTGGGGGCAGTTGGTACCCCTGGGGGCTGCTGGGTACCCCCAGGGGGCTGTTGGTACCCCCAGGGGGCTGTTGGTACCCCCTGGGGGCTGTTGGGTACCCCCTGGGGGCTGCTGGGTACCCCCAGGGGGCTGTTGGTACCCCCTGGGGGCTGTTGGTACCCCCAGGGGGCTGTTGGTACCTCCTGGGGGCTGTTGGTACCCCTGGGGGCTGTTGGGTACCCCCAGGGGGCTGTTGGTACCCCCTGGGGGCTGTTGGCACCCCCTGGGGGCTGTTGGGTACCCCCAGGGGGCTGTTGGTACCCCCTGGGGGCTGTTGGGTACCTCCAGGGGGCTGTTGGTACCCCCTGGGGGCTGCTGGATACCCCAGGGGGCTGTTGGTACCCCCTGGGGGCTGTTGGTACCCCCTGGGGGCTGTTGGGTACCCCCAGGGGGCTGTTGGTACCCCTGGGGGCTGTTGGGTACCCCCAGGGGGCTGTTGGTACCCCTGTGGGCTGCTGGGTACCCCCAGGGGGCTGTTGGTACCCCCTGGGGGCCACTGTATAACCCCTGGGGGGTGCTGTATAACCCCTGGGGGGTGCTGTATAACCACTGGGGGCTGCTGTATATACTGCTGAGGCCTGTATACCACTGGGGCTGCTGTATATACCACTGGGGCTGCTGTATATACCACTGGGGCTGCTGTATATACTGGTGGGGTCTGTATATACCACTGGGGAGGCTGCTGTATACCACTGGGGTTGCTGTATATACTACTGGGGCCTGTATATGCCACTGGGGAGGCTGCTGTATACTACCATTGGGGGGCCTGTATACCACACTGCTGGGGGCTGTACACCTGTGCTGGGGTCCACCCTCGGCTTATACACGAGTCAATAGGTTTTAACAGGTTTTGGGGGCAAAAGTAGGGGGGTCGGCTTATACACGGGTCGGCTTATACACGAGTATATACGGTAGCTCACAGTGTAAACTGTCCTCAGTATTCTATACACAGCTCATTACTGTGTACAGAAGGACCTGAGATGACGTCATGGCCTTATCACTCCCTCCAAAAATAACATGACATCCTCACATGTTTTTATCCACACCCTGGCCCCTCCACCAGCATTACTGAGTACAAATAAAGTAACTTGAGACACAAACACTACTGAGAATAAGATAAAGCATAGCGGAGGGGCCTAAAAGGCCCCCAATATGTACAGATCTAGTTTTCACCAAACGAGCATTGTTACTCCAAAAGGCATATGAAAAAAATTATATGAACAACTGGATATTATCAACAACGACATACTTGAGTAATACCTGGAGTTTCTAAAGTAATTTTGCAGATAATAGCAATAATGTTAGCCTGGGGGCCTGAAAGGCCCCCAATATGCGTTATAGGGTTAATCAAAAATAATACAGTATGTAATATTTAGTGACAATACATCTATTATTCCCATTAGTTTATCTGTCCCATATACTCTTATTATATTACCGTATATAGTCGTGTATAAGCCGAGTTTTTCAGCCAAAAATTGGGCTGAAAATTCACCCCTCGGCTTATACACGGGTCAATACGGTATGTGGTGTGTGGGGGCTGTGTCCGGGTGCTGGGGAGGCTGGAGGAGGCGGGGGGAGGCTGCTGACAGAGCGGCCCGTCACATGGAGCCGCTCATTAGATATGCACGGCTCCCCCCGCCCATCACAGCGGCAGGGGGAGCCGTGCAATACTGTGCAGCCCCCAGATGTATACAGGCCCCCCCCTCCCGCTGCATTATCTTACCATCCAGCGTCTTCATCACCGCCGGTCCTCCCGTCCATCCTCTCGCGCTGTGTTCGGGTCTCACGTGACCCGGCGCGATGACGTCATCCGACTGCGACCGCCGGGTCACATGAGACCGGGAACGCAGCGTGCGAGAATGGACGGGAGGATCGGCGGTGATGAAGACGCTGGATGGTAAGTTAATGCAGCGGGAGGGGAGGCTCTGCACTGGGGGCCTGCTATATACCCCACTGGGGGCCTGTATATATCTGGGGGCTGCACAGTGTGGGGGGCTCTGCACTGGGGGCCTGCTATATACCCCACTGGGGGCCTGTATATATCTGGGGGCTGCACAGTGTGGGTGGCTCTGCACTGGGGGCCTGCTATATACCCCACTGGGGGCCTGTATATATCTGGGGGCTGCACAGTGTGGGGGGCTCTGCACTGGGGGCCTGCTATATACCCCACTGGGGGCCTGTATATATCTGGGGGCTGCACAGTGTGGGGGGCTCTGCACTGGGGGCCTGCTATATACCCCACTGGGGGCCTGTATATATCTGGGGGCTGCACAGTGTGGGGGGCTCTGCACTGGGGGCCTGCTATATACCCCACTGGGGGCCTGTATATATCTGGGGGCTGCACAGTGTGGGGGGCTCTGCACTGGGGGCCTGCTATATACCCCACTGGGGGCCTGTATATATCTGGGGGCTGTACAGTGTGGGGGGCTCTGCACTGGGGGCCTGCTATATACCCCACTGGGGGCCTGTATACATCTAGGGGCTGCACAGTGTGGGGTGCAAGTGCCACTTGGGGCCTGCTATATACCCCACTGGGGGCCTGTATACATCTGGGGGCTGCACAGTGTGGGGGGCCTGTATACCTCTGGGGGCATGTATACCTCTGGGGGCCGCCTGTATACCTCTGGGGGCCGCCTGTATACCTCTGTATACCTGCTGTATACCATACTGCTGGGGCCTGTATACCACTGGGGGGGCCTGTATACTTCACTGCTGGGGGCTGTATACCACTGGGGGGACCTGTATACCTTACTGCTGGTGGCTGTATACCTGTCCTGGTGGCTGTATACCATACTCCTGGTGGCTGTATACCTCACTGCTGGCGGTTGTATACCTGTGCTGGGGTCCACCCTCGGCTTATACGCGAGTCAATACGTTTTCCCAGTTTTTGGGGGCAAAAGTAGGGGGGTCGGCTTATACACGGGTCGGCGTATACACGAGTATATACGGTATCCAAAATATTAGTCAGTTTTAAAAATCAGTATGACTACATAGTATTCTCAGACTATTATTAGATACTAGCTGTGAGCCCGATTCTAAAGAATCGGGAGTCTAGAATCTGTATATAATATTTTTAAGAGTTGTAAATAATAGACTTAAACAGCAGATATATGATCAAGTAGGTGATGTAGGGAAAACTGTGAGGGTAGCAATATAGTGGAGGTGTAGAAAGAGTTAATGTCCGACTAACAGGACTATAACAGAGTAGGAACTTATAATGATATCAAAAATGTTATTGAAGGAGTTAATGTCCCACAGGCACTCCCACAACAGACTCAGCGCTATAAATTATATCCAAAATGGTGTTCAAGGGGTTAATGTAGCAGTGGCAGTAGTTATAAACACTACCAAATATGCAGTTAATGCTGAACTGGTATATAATGGGTTAATTTCGCAGTGTGATTACAACTATACACTGTGTAATAGAAATAACAGCAATAATGGAATATAAGGGGTTAATGTTCCTACTGGGAGTAGTAATAGAGACTACAAAGTATGGAATTAAGGGAGAAATGGTATAGAAGGGGTTAACTTTGTAGTGGCAGTACAACTACACACTGTGTTATAGAAATTACAGAAAAAACGGAATGTAAGGGGTTAATGTTGCTACTGTCATGAGTATAATGAGAGAAGCGCCTCACTGGCCATTGAGATACATGGAGGACTTTGAGTTTGAAATTTAGTGGTGTAAGTGAGGCGCGAAGGTCATTGGTCGGTGTGTGCTGGCGCCGACCAATGAGCTTCGCGCATAACTTACAGCGGTAAATGTGAAACTCAAAGTCCTCCATGTATCTGAATAGGAAGGGAGGCGCGAAGCTCATTGGTCGGTGTGTGCTGTCACCGACCAATGAGCTTGGCGCCTCACTTACAGGAGAGAGAGAGAAAGAGAGAGAGAGAGAGATTTAGTAATAGGGGAGTGGGGTGAAATGAATTGTGTGTATAGAGGTGGCTGAGTGGTTAGCACTGCGCGGTGGCTCAGTGGTTAGCACTGCGCGGTGGCTCAGTGGTTAGCACAGCGCGGTGGCTCAGTGCTTAGCACTGGGCGGTGGCTTAGTGGTGAGCACTGCGCGGTGGCTCAGTGGTTAGCAGTGAGTGCGGTGGCTCAGTGGTTAGCAGTGAGTGCGGTGGCTCAGTGGTTAGCAGTGAGTGTGGTGGCTCAGTGGTTAGCAATGAGTGCGGTGAGATTGGTCAGCGCAGCGCCGTGGGCAGAGTGGTCAGTGCAGCGCCGTGGGCAGAGTGGTCAGCGCAGCGCCGTGGGCAGAGTGGTCAGCGCAGCGCCGTGGGCAGAGTGGTCAGCGCAGCGCCGTGGGCAGAGTGGTCAGCGCAGCGCCGTGGGCAGAGTGGTCAGCGCAGCGCCGTGGGCATAGTGGTCAGCGCAGCGCCATGGGCAGAGTGGTCAGCGCAGCGCCGTGGGCAGAGTGGTCAGCGCACCGCCGTGGGCAGAGTAGTCAGCACACACATACACACACACATACAGACACTTCGGTTATACTTAGCAGCGGCCCTGCGTCTTCCCCGCCACGTGGATCCTGAGTCGACATGTCACCGCCCCGGACGACTGGATCCAATATTGGGTCTGGGAAGTCTGGCGAGACTTACCGGACGCCATCTTGGACAAAGCATGTTGGGGGCCCCGGACGACTGGATCCAATATGTCCGGGAAGTTTGGCGAGACTTCTTGGACGCTATATTGGATCCAGACGTTCGGGGGCGGCGAGATGTCGACTGAGGATGCAGGCGGCGGACACAGGGCCAGTGGTAAGTATAGCGGAGTGTGTGTGTGTGTGTTTGTGTGTGTGTATGGGTATGTGTGTGTACAAAGTGACGGAAGTGCGGGCAAAGTGACGGAAGTGCGGGCAAAGTGACGGAAGTGCAGACAAAGTGACAGAAGTGCGGACAAAGTGAGGGAAGTGGATACATACACACACATATATACACATACTGTACATTGCATATGGAGGGGTGAGGAGAGCAGAGGCTGGAGGGGTGAGGACAGGGGAGGCTGGAGGGCAGAGGACAGGGGAGGCTGGAGGGCAGAGGACAGGGGTGGCTGGAGGGCAGAGGACAGGGGAGGCTGGAGGGCAGAGGACAGGGGAGGCTGGAGGGGCGACATCACGCCACCTATCGTCCTCCTACAGGCTGCATACCTCTCTCCCTCAGTGTAGGCTGCACACGAGCGGTGTCCGTATCCCCGGGGCCACTTGGCCTCCTGCCGTCCGGCAGAGGACTGAGCCCCGGAGGCTGGTGGCAGTGCAGGAGCGGAGGGTGATCTGTGCGGCCATCATTGCGCAGCCCCGGGCAGCGGAAGTGAGGGGGAGGAGCCAGGACTTGTGAAAGCAGCCGCAGGAAATGGCGGTCGTCTCCCGAAGTGGTGTGTGGCGGACAGGAGACAACCGGCTAATGCCGGTCGTCTCTCGGCCGTGATGTTTGGGTGTTTTGGGCAGTGTTGGGGCGGCCGTAAGCGTGGCGAGGCTGGGTGAGTTCCGCTCTGCTTACGGCCGGCATCTTGGTCCACCCTGAGCAGGTGTAGTGCCCAAGGCACTTGCGTCCGGTGACGTAATTGTTGTCACTTGAAGACGGAAGTGGCTTTGGCTTTTATATATGGCGGGCCGATTCTAAAGAATCGGGTAGTGTAGAATATGTATGTAGTTTACATCCTGTGACTGACAGAACTTGTTAGGTCAACATGAGTGAAGTACATATATATATATATATATATATATATAGCAGTACGATGGTATATGGTGGTAATTAAAGCACATGTATAGCAGCACTATAGTATATGGCGGTAGATTATAGTAAATGTATAGCAGCACTATAGTATATGGCGGGACATTACAGTACATGTATAGCAGTGCTATGGTATATGGCGGTACATTACAGTATATGTATAGCAGCACTATGGTATATGGCAGTACATTATAGCACATGTATAGCAGCACTATGGTATATGGCAATACTGCGGTCACCGCGGTCCCCCACTCCTCCTGGCCCCCGGTCGTCCACAGTAAAATTAAAAAAATCCTCAGTGAGGATACTCACCTGTCCGGAGGCTCACTCCACCTCCGCTTTGTAGGTCCTACAGGCCTTTAGGAGCTGTAGTTGCCTGGGCAAGCGATCAGCTGAGGAGGGGAGGGGGGGCAGGATTGTGTTGGGGGGGCAGAATGGAGCGAGTGGGGCAGGATGGAGCGAGCGGGGCAGGATGTAGCGGGAAGGGGGGGCAGAATGGAGCGGGAGGGGGCAGGATGGAGGCAGGGGAAACAGGATGGAGCCGGGGGAAAGAGGATGAAGCCGGGGGAAGAAAGAGGATGAAGCGGGGGAAAGAGGATGAAGTCGGGGGAAAGAGGATGAAGCCGGGGGAAAGAGGATGGAGCCGGGGGGAAAGAGGATGGAGTCGGGGGAAAGAGGATGGAGCCGGGGGAAAGAGGATGGAGCCGGGGGGAACAGGATGGAGCTGGGGGGAACAGGATGGAGCCGGGGGGAACAGGATGGAGCCGGGGGGAACAGGATGGAGCGGGGGGAACAGGATGGAGCCAAGGGGAACAGGATGGAGCCGGGGGGGAGGGGGGGAGCAGGATGGAGCGAGCAGGGCAAGATGGAGGCGGGCGAGCAAGAAGAGCGGGGGGGCAGGATGGATCGAGCAGGGCAGGATGGATTGAGCGGGGCAGGATGGAGGCGGAGGAGCAGGATGAAGCCGAAGGGGCAGGATTGAGCAGATGAGCAGAATGGAGCAAGCGGAGCAGGATGAGTAAGTGTGAGGGCAGGATGGAGGCGGGGGAGCAAGAACAGTGGGTGTGAGGATGGAGTGAGCAGGGCAGGATGGAGCGAGCGGGGCAGGAAGTAGCGAGTGGGGCTGGAAGGAGCAAGGGGGGCAGGATGGTGGGTGGCGGAGAAGGATGGAGGGGGCGGGACAGGATGGAGGGGGCGGGGGAGGATGGGGGGGCGGGGCAGGATGGAGCGGGAAGGGCAGGATGGAGCGGGAGGGGCAGGATGGAGCAGGAGGGGCAGGATGGAGCGGGAGGGGCAGGATGGAGCGGGAGGGGCAGGATGGAGCCGGAGGGGCAGGATGGAGCCGGAGGGGCAGGATGGGGCCGGAGGGGCAGGATGGAGCCGGAGGGGCAGGATAGAGCCGGAGGGATAGGATAGAGGTGAGTGGCGCAGGATGGAAGGAGCGAGGCAGGATGGAGAAGGCGGGGCAGGATGGAGACGGCAGGGCAGGATGGTGGCGGGGGGGAGTGGGGAGGATGGAGGCGGCGGGGCAGAATGTTGGCGGGGGGTGAGGATGGTGGTGGGGGTGCGGGATGGAGTCGGGGGGCAGGATGGTGTTGAGGGGGCAGGATGGATAGGGGGGGCTGGATGGAGGCGCTCCTCCTGACCCCCTTCGCTCCCCGCGGCACCCGTCCCTCTGGGCCTCCAGTCTCTGTGGCCCCCCTCCTTCTGGGGCTGCACACCCCCCTCCCCCGTTCTTTCATGGTGATACTAAAAATAAAAAAAACTCAGTGAGGATACTTACCCTGCGGCGCCTCGCTCCACCCGTCTTGTAGGTGGCAGGACAGGACCTGTCGTTGGCTGGGAAACCGATCTGCTGGGGGTCAGTGGGCAGAGTGGGGGATGAGTGGGAAGAGCAGGGGTTAGTGGGCAGAGTCATTGGGCAGAGCAGGGGTCAGTGGGCATGGTCAGTAGGCAGAGCTGGGGTCTGTGGGCGGAGCTGGGGTCAGTGGGCAGAGCTGGGGTCAGTGGGCAGAGCTGGGGTCAGTGGGCAGAACTGGGGTCAGTGGGCAGAGCTGGGGTCAGTGGGCATGGTCAGTAGCCAGAGGAGGGGGGTAAGTGGGCAGAGCAGGGTCAGAGGGCAGAGCGGGGGTGAGTGGGCAGAGTGGGGGGTGAATGGGCAGAGCAGGGTCACTGAGCAGGATTGGGGGGTCAGTGGTCAGAGCAGGGTCATAGCGGGGGGCAGTGGTCAGAGCAGGGGTTAGTGGGCAGAGTGATTAGGCAGAGCAAGGGTCAGTGGGAACAGTCAGTAGGCACAGCAGGGGTTAGTGGGAAAAATCAGTGGGCAGAGCAGGGGTGAGTGAGCAGAGCAGGGGTGAGTGGGCACAGTCAGTGAGCGGAGCAGGGGTCAGCGGGCAGAGCGGGGGTGAGTGGGCAGAGCAGGGTTTAGTGGGCATAGTAAGGGTTATTGGGCACAGTCAGTGGGCAGAGCAGGGGTTAGTGGGCAGAGCGGCGGTCAGTGGGCAGAGTGAGTGGGCAGAGAAGGGTCAGTGGGTATAGCATGGGTGAGTGGGAACGGTCAGTTGGCAGAGCAGGGGTCAGTGGGCATGGTGAAAGGGCAGAGCGGGGGGTGAGTGAACAGAGGGTGGTCAGTGGGCAGAGCAGGGTCAGTGGTAAAAGAAGGGGCGAGTGGGCAGAGCGGTGGTCAGTGGGCAGAGCGGGAGTAAATGAGCAGAACAGGGTCAGTAGGCAGTGTGAGGGGTCAGTGGGCAGAGCATGGTCAGTGGGCAGTGTGAGGGGTAAGTGGGCATAGCATGTTCAGTGGGCAGTGTGAGGCGTGAGTGGGCAGTGTGAGGGGTCAGTGGGCAGTGTGAGGGGTGAGTGGTCAGAGCAGGGTCAGTGGGCAGACCAGGGTCAGTGTGAGGGGTGAGTGGGCAGAGCAGGGTCAGTGGGGCGTGTGAGGGGTCAGTGGGCAGAGCAGGGTGAGTGGGCAGTGTGAGTGGTCAGTGAGCAGAGCAGGGTCAGTGGGAAGAGCAGGGTGAGTGGGCATTGAGGGGTCAGTGAGCAGAGCATGGTCAGTGGGCAGTGTGAGGGGTAAGTGGGCATAGCATGTTCTGTGGGCAGTGTGAGGCGTGAGTGGGCAGTGTGAGGGGTCAGTGGGCAGTGTGCGGGGTGAGTGGTCAGAGCAGGGTCAGTGGGCAGAGCAGGGTCAGTGTGAGGGGTGAGTGGGCAGAGCAGGGTCAGTGGGGTGTGTGATGGGTCAGTGGGCAGAGCAGGGTGAGTGGGCAGTGTGAGTGGTCAGTGAGCAGAGCAGGGTCAGTGGGAAGAGCAGGGTGAGTGGGCATTGAGGGGTCAGTGGGCAGAGGAGGGTCAGTGGGCAGTGTGAGGGGTCAGTGGGCAGTGTGAGGGGTCAGTGGGCAGAGCAGGGTCAGTGAGGGGTCAGTGGGCAGAGCAGGGTCAGTGTGAGGGGTGAGTGGGCAGAGCAGGGTCAGTGGGGCGTGTGAGGGGTCAGTGGGCAGAGCAGGGTGAGTGGGCAGTGTGAGTGGTCAGTGAGCAGAGCAGGGTCAGTGGGAAGAGCAGGGTGAGTGGGCATTGAGGGGTCAGTGGGCAGAGCATGTTCAGTGGGCAGAGGAGGGTCAGTGGGCAGTGTGAGGGGTCAGTGGGCAGAGCAGGGTCAGTGAGGGGTCAGTGGGCAGAGCAGGGTCAGTGTGAGGGGTGAGTGGGCAGAGCAGGGTCAGTGGGGCGTGTGAGGGGTCAGTGGGCAGAGCAGGGTGAGTGGGCAGTGTGAGTGGTCAGTGAGCAGAGCAGGGTCAGTGGGAAGAGCAGGGTGAGTGGGCATTGAGGGGTCAGTGGGCAGAGCATGTTCAGTGGGCAGAGGAGGGTCAGTGGGCAGTGTGAGGGGTCAGTGGGCAGAGCAGGGTCAGTGAGGGGTCAGTGGGCAGGGATGGTCAGTGGGCAGGGCAGGGTCAGTGTGAGGGGTCAGTGGCAGTGAGGGGTGAGTGGGCAGAGCATGGTGAGTGGCGGCAGGATGAGTGGGCAGAGCAGGATGAGTGGCCAGTGTGAGGGGTCAGTGGGCCGAGCAGGGTGAGTGGGCAGAGCATGGTCAGTGGGCATAGTGTGGGTGAGTGGGCAGAGAGGGGTGAGGTGAGCGGAGAGGAGGGGTGAGCGAGCAGAGAGGGGGTGAGTGGTCAGAGAGTGGGGGGTGACTGGGCAGAGAGTGGGGGTGAGTGGGCAGAGCAGGGTGAGTGGGCAGAGTGTGGGTGAGGGGGTGGGGGGCAGAGAGGGGGTGAGGGGAAGAGTAGGGGGGTGAGTGGGCAGAGTTTGGGGGTGAGTGGGCAGAGCAGGGTCAGGGGCAGATGGGGGTCAGTGTGCAGAGTGGGGTGAGGGGCAGGGAGAGGGGGTCAGGGGAAGTAGAGGGGGTGAGTGGGCAGAGTTTGGGGGTGAGTGGGCAGAGTGGGGGTCAGTGGGAGGTGGGGGTCAGTGGGCAGAGCAGGATCAGGGCAGAGTGGGCGTGAGAGGGGGCAGAGAGGGGGTGTGGGGGAAGAGTTGGGGGTGAGTGGGCAGAGTTATTGGGGTGAGTGGGCAGAGTGGGGGTCAGTGGTCAGAGTGGGGTTGAGTGGGCAGAGCAGGGTCAGTGGTCAGAGTGGGGGTGAGTGGGCAGAGCAGGGTCAGGGGTAGAGTGGGGGTCAGTGTGCAGAGTGGGGGTGAGGGGGCAGAGAGGGGGTCAGGGGGAAGAGTAGGGGGGTGAGTGGGCAGAGTTTGGGGGTGAGTGGGCAGAGTGGGGGTCAGTGGTCAGAGTGGGGTGAGTCGGCAGAGCAGGGTCAGAAGCAGAGAGGGGGTCAGTGTGCAGAGTGGGGGTGAGGGGGCAGAGAGGGGGTCAGGGGGAAGAGTAGGGGGGTGAGTGGGCAGAGTTTGGGGTGAGTGGGCAGAGTGGGGGTCAGTGGTCAGAGTGGGGGTCAGTGGGCAGAGCAGGGTCAGGGGTAGAGTGGGGGTCAGTGTGCAGAGTGGGGTTGAGTGGGCAGAGCAGGGTCAGAGTGGGGGTCAGTGGTCAGAGTGGGGGTGAGTGTGCAGAGCAGGGTCAGGGGCAGAGTGGGGGTCAGTGGTCAGAGTGGGGATGAGTGTGCAGGGTCAGGGGCAGAGTGGGGGTCAGTGGTCAGAGTGGGGGTGAGTGTGCAGAGCAGGGTCAGGGGCAGAGTTGGGGTCAGTGGTCAGAGTGGGGGTGAGTGTGCAGAGCAGGGTCAGGGCAGAGTGGGGGTCAGTGGGCAGAGCGGGGGTGAGTGTGCAGGCAGGGTCAGGGTGGGGGTCAGTGGTCAGAGTGGGGGTGAGTAGGCAGAGCAGGGTCAGGGGCAGAGTGGGGGTCAGTGGTCAGAGTGGGGGTGAGTGTGCAGAGCAGGGTCAGGGCAGAGTGGGGTCAGTGGTCAGAGTGGGGGTGAGTGTGCAGAGCAGGGTCAGGGGCAGAGTGGGGGTCAGGGGTCAGAGCGGGGGTGAGTGTACAGAGCAGGGTCAGGGGCAGAGTGGGGGTCAGTGGGCAGAGCGGGGGTGAGTGTGCAGAGCAGGGTCAGGGGCAGAGTGGGGGTGAGTGGTCAGAGTGGGGGTGAGTAGGCAGAACAGGGTCAGGGGCAGAGTGGGGGTCAGTGGTCAGAGTGGGGGTCAGTGGGCAGAGCAGGGTCAGGGGCAGAGTGGGGGTGAGTGGTCAGAGTGGGGGTGAATAGGCAGAGCAGGGTCAGGGGCAGAGTGGGGGTCAGTGGTCAGAGTGGGGGTGAGTGAGGGGTAGTGGTCAGGGCAAGTGGGGTAGTGCGAGGGGGTAGTGCAAGGGTCAGGCAAGTTGGGTCGTGGTCAAGGGGGGGAGGGCAGCGGTCGGCGAGTGGGGTCAGGAGGGGTGAGTGTGCAGAGAGGGTCAGGGTGGGGTCAGTGGTCAGAGTGGGGGTGAGTAGCAGAGCAGGTCAGGGCAGAGTGGGGGTCAGTGGCAGTGGGTGATGTGCAGAGCAGGTAGGGCAGAGTGGGGTCAGTGGTCAGAGTGGGGTGAGTGTGCAGAGCAGGGTCAGGGCGAGTGGGTCAGGGTCAGAGCGGGGGTGAGGTACAAGCAGGGTCGGGCAGAGTGGGGTCAGTGGGAGAGGGGGGTGAGTGTGCAGGCAGGGTCAGGGGCAGAGTGGGGGTGAGTGGTCAGAGTGGGGGTGAGTAGCAGAACAGGGTCAGGGGCAGAGTGGGTCAGTGGCAGAGTGGGGGTCGGCAAGCAGGGTCAGGGCAGAGTGGGGGGGTCAGGTGGGGGTGAATAGGCAGAGAGGTAGGGCGGTGGGTCGTGTCAGTGGGTGAGTGTGCGAGCAGGGTCAGGAGAGTGGGGGAGTGTCGAGTGGGGGTCAGTGGTCAGAGTGGTGGTGAGTGTGCAGAGCAGGGTCAGGGGCAGAGCAGGGTCAGTGGTCAGAGTGGTGGTGAGTGTGCAGAGCAGGGTCAGGGGCAGAGCAGGGTCAGTGGGCAGAGTGGGGGTGAGTGGGCAGAGCAGGGTCAGGGGCAGAGTGGGGGTCAGTGTGCAGAGCAGGGTCAGGGGCAGAGTGGCGGTCAGTGGGCAGAGCAGGGTCAGGGGCAGATCGTGGGTCAGTGTGCAGCGTAGGGGGATCAGTAGGGTTGCATCTAGTTCGGAGTTGATTTTTTGTGGTCCTCAAAAAATCATCTCCGTTCTAGCTGATTCACTAGTGAGCCGTCTAGATCGGAGTTGATTTTTTGAGGCCTCATTTTATCAACTCCGATCTAGACGGCTCACTAGTGAATTGTCTAGATCGGAGTGGGTTTTTTGTGGTCCTCATTTTATCCACTCCGCTCTAGACGGTTCAGTACTGTGGTGACTAGATTGGAGTTGAATTCTTGAGGCCTCTCTGTAGTCACATGTTTTTGGTCACCTCATTTTATCCACTCCGCTGTAGCTGATTCACCAGTGAGCCGTCTAGATCGGAGTTGATTTTTTGATGATCTCTCTGATCTTCAGCATTCTACACAGTGCAGGGTGGGGTCTCCAGGCCTCAGAGCCGCACACAGTGCAGGGTGTACAGCAGGGTGGGGACTGCAGGACTCAGAGCCGCACACAGTGCAGGTTTTCAGGATTTCCTTAGCATTGCACAGGAGTTAGAATCAGATTTATAATTGTAATTATTTCATGTTTTTATTTAGTAGGTTCTTACTTAGGCTGTTATATTTCTTGTATATTTCCGAAGAACAAATTTTATTTTCATGATTATTTCACCATACATTTTATTATTTCTTTTTGCAATATAAATAATTACACCCAGCGCTGATTGTTTCGTTTTGCTAGAATTTTTATTTTACTGTATCTCCACAAGTCCCAACGACGACATTAAAGGAGTGGGTGGAGCCATCCCAGCCGCAGGACCGACATTAGAAGAATGGGCGGAGCCTCGCGGGGAAAACCGTAACAGAGCGCTGCTGACAGTCTTAATAACTTACCATATTGGATCGTAGTGGATTTTTTGAGGGCCTCATTTTAGCCACTCCGTTCTAGCTGATTCACCATTGAGCCGTCTACATCGGAGTGGATTTTTTGAGGACCTCATTTTAGCAACTACATAATGTACAGTTTGTACTGAGGTGACTGGAATTTATTTTTTCGAAGACTGGGAGGTGGCTCACGGGAAAAACGTAACAGAACGCAGCCGAGAGTCCTCATAATATACAAAATTGGATCGGAGTGGATTTTTTGCGGACCTCATTTTAGCCACTCCGTTCTAGCTGATTCACCAGTGAGCCGTCTAGATCGGAGTGGATTATTTGAGGACCTCATTTTAGCAACTACATTCTGTATAGTTTGGTACTGAGGTGATTGGAATTGTTTTTTTTCGAAGAATGAGGGAAACCTCACAGGGAAAAACAGAACAGAACGCAGCCGAGAGTCCTCATCATTTCCAACATTGGATCCTAGTGGATTTTTTGAGGACCTCATTTTTGCAACTCCATTGTAGCTGATTCACCAGTAAGTTGTGTAAATCGACATGAATTTTTGGAGGACCTCCCCATAGCCTCCACTCTGTACAGTTTGGTGCTGAGGTGGCTGGAAGCATATTTTTTTCTGAAGATTATGCGGAGCCTCGTCCGAAGTGTCACAGAGCGCAGCCGACAGAGTTTGTTGCGGAGATGACTAGAATGGAATTGATAGAATGAGGTCCTCATAGCATAAATTCCAGTCTAGACGGCTTATGACGGAAACCACCAGACTAGAGTTAATACCAGGACCTCCTCACCGATTCCAATCTAGTGGCATATGAATTATATATACTTGTATGTATTATTTATTTTTATAATATAATTATGACCCACCCGGTCTCGGGTGTTTGGTTTCAAGGGGGATATCACGGGCGGCCTGTGCCTGGCCCTGGTGGTCTCTAAAAAGGGGGTAAAGATTAAAAATAAGAGTTTGTGACACCACCTATGGTTCCGGTCATGTTACCGGCACTGCGGGACAATCCTCTGGGGTGATGGTGGAGCAGCAAGATGGTTACGCTCCCCATAGGTGGAGCCGGATTCCCGGGGCAGTGATGGTGTAATTAAGTCTTTTGTGCTGTGAGGCGGCTCCTCAGGTGGTCCCGTCACTAGTGCTGAAAAGGAAGGTGGCTCATCAGCCGAGAGGAATGAATACTCCACAGTCTTTAGCTCTGAACGGGTATACTGGCAAGTTCTTAGTGCAGGCAAGCAGGTCTATCAGGTCTTCCTGGCCTGGGTAGTCACCAGGGAACCAGGATAGTTCACTTCGGACCCTCGGTGGTGTGCCTGCCGTTCCTTGCTTGTCCTTCACTGCGCTCTCTCTCTCCTGCCTCCCTTCAGCGCTCCCGCGCGCAGAGCCTTCATCCAGCTCCCTTGGGCCCTCTCTGGCACCTATATGGTGCCTTTTAAGGATTACGCCGGGCGTTCGGCCACAACTTCCTAAAGAAAGCCGGTCCTCCGTTCCAGGACTGAACCCTCCGGTTGGTAGTCGTACCAGGTCCAGATTCGGGGGCACCGCAACTCCACTCCCCCCCACACACATTGCCCCTTGTATAATCCCCACACAGACATACTGCCCCCTGTACAATCCTCCACACACACGCACTGACCCCTGAATACTCCCCACAGACAGATGTTGCCCCTTATACAACCCCCCCCAAGTCATTGCCCCTTGTATAACCCCCTCACACAGTCATTGCCCACACACACACACATTGACCCCTGAATAACCCCCCACACTCAGTCATTGCCCACATAGAGAGCGCGACTCTTCTGTTGACGCTCACCTCTCCTGCTGGCAGTACAACTAAGCAGATAAGGCAGAGATGTTTTTTTCATATCTCGCGCTATTTTGAAGCGCGGCACGTGATGCGCTTGGAAATAGCGCAAGATATGAAATTTTGGCCACGTTTCTGCCTCAGCTGCTTAGTTATACGAGTGAAGCAGTCGGCCAATAACAGTGCAGCAGTAGCGGGCCAATCAGGTTATGGCTGCTGCACTGATTGGCCGACAGCTCCCCTCGTACATCTACACACGCAGCTGAGGTAGAGACTTCAGCTCAGCGGTGTAGTGCTGCAGGTGAGGGGCGTGGTGGGCGGGGACATGACAGGGGGCGGGGAAGCCAACAGCATGCCGCAGACCGGCACAAAGAGCCCCATGGCCCGGTCCTGGTCCACGGACCGGTGGTTGGAGACCCCTGCTCTGTACAGTAACTCTATTCTAGATGTCTCACTACAGAGGTGTCTAGGTCATAGTTGTTGCACTGAGGTTCATTATTTCAGGGCACACATTACTGTCCATTAGGGCTCATTTAGACATATGCACATCAGTTCCTTCTCAGACCACAATACACAGACTGGCTCAGGCTCTCCCGACCAAAGAATGAAGTCTTCATATATTTCTTTGAGGCTGTCACTCTCGGTTGGGGGAGTCATGGCCAGTCAGTGTTCAGAGATTGAAGCGATGAGCATAGATGTCTGAACAAGCCCGTATACAGATTAGGTGTATGTGTATGTGAGCTTTAGTGTAAAGTCTGCAGGATTACACAACAATCTGCTGTGTACAGGGCAAAGGCTTCTCTGTTGATGTCAGGGGAGAGAAGGGCGTGGCATGTTCAAATTCCAATGGTTGATTCTTTTGAGTCTCTCTGAAGATAACCGCCACCAGAGGAGCCGACATCTCCTCACTAATAGAGAACACAAGAACATTTGGTCAAACATTCCTGTATGTTACAGTCAGGAGAGAGAACTGTCGACCAAACGATTGTAGGGATTGGGGGTTTATGGGCCTTAAAGGATTTGTGTAGTGAAAATAAATTATCACCTACCCATTGGGATAGGTGATAACATGCTGATCATTGAGTGTCCGAACTCTGGGAACGCCACAGATTGTGAAAGCGGAGAATTTTTATTCCGATTACAGAATAGAGCGGCTTTTTGGATGTCCGACCACTGTTCCACTCTTTCTCAATGTGGCTGTCTGAAAGAACAGAGGACAGCGTGGCCGCCCAATAGGGCAAGAATAAAGCTCAGACTAAGTATGTACTCAACTCTAAACAAGATTAAAGGACCATATTCTGCTGGATAGAAGTGATAAAGGGATTGTCCAGTCAAAACAAGCTCTCTAAACTCATGCTTGAATGCAGAGTTCTTGAAGGGGTTTTTCACTAATTTCACCCTTTTTTTGTCCTAAATAACACTGGAGTTCTACTTCTACCACCTATCCTGCTCCTATAACATGAGCTCTCTGCAGCTTGATATTCTTCTGCTGCATTTCTGGTTATGCTACTTCCAACCAAAATCATACATACTAAAAAGAGACATCACTGGCAAGGGCGGGGCATGAGTGACAGCAGCCTGGGCACATCACTGTTAGGGCCGCGTTACACACCAACTTCTGTGTCCAACTTCTGAACAGATCTCTGGTTGCAGTGAAATCATGGACACATTGTTCCATTTTGTGGCTGTGTACAAATGTAACAATGTGTCCATGATTTAACTGCAACCAGAGATCTGTTCAGAAGTTGGTGTGTGTAAAGTGGCCCTAAGCGAGATCTGAAAGATTTAGTGCAGGTCTACATGAGGACTTTGGTGTAGACAGTTTCCCCAACAACTTGCAATGTGTGAACACAGCCAGATGTAGATCCAACCCGCAGTTACTGTTCACTAAGGTCACACTTGAGATTTATAATTAAAGAAATGAAAATTCAACACATTCTTTTCTGTTTTATTAAAGCAAATATAATTATTTATATAACAAAAAGGGGAACGATAAATATATTTATACAAATGTAGAACAATCATCTTTACATATCAAGATATAAATAAGTGACATCAGAGATAAGTGACAATGAAAGCAAAAATCTTCTGGACCAGGGGCCCCTGCACTTTAGTTGTGAAAATGGGTGAAAATTAGTGATGAGCGAGTACTAAAATGCTCGGGTGCTCGAAGCTCGGGCCGAGCATCCCGAGATACTCGTGTACTCGGCCCGAGTAACGAGCCCAATGTTATCCTATGGGAGACACGAGTATTTTTATGAAATGACTGCCGGCTGCCTGGAAAAACCCTAAAAATGTCACAAAAGTCTCAGAAGAGTGCTGAAATGACATGGCAACACCATGGGAAGACCCCTGGAAGCATTTCTCACTGAAAAGTCACAGCTGTGAACAATGTTGTCCGAGTTTCACGCCAATTTTACGGAGTGTCCAGAAAACCTTCCAAAATGACACCAAAATGAATATTTAGGGTGGAAATGTTAAGGGCACATACCCAATAGTGAGATACAGCTGGTGTATGTTACTTTTTGTGATTACATGAAAGATTTTACGTGAAAACATTGTGCGGCACTCCGATGACCCTGACAAGAGACGTACATGAAGCCCTGTCTAGAAATAATGTGCCCATTTTGAAGAACTGGGTCTATTGTAGTATCTTCCTTTGCCAGGGCAGTCCAAAATTGGGAGGTTCACCAATGCCCCTGGATACAGACATGCAGGATGGCCTGTAAACAAGAACTGGGTGTATTGTAGTATAGCCCATTGGCCAGGGCAGCCAAAAATTGGGAGGTTCAACAATGACCCATGCATACAGACATGTAGTAGGGCCTGTAACCCTCAAGTGGGTGTATTGTAGTAGAGCCCTTTGGTCAGGGCAGCCAAAAATTGGGAGGTTCAACAATGACCCATGCATACAGACATGTAGTAGGGCCTGTAACCCTCAAGTGGGTGTATTGTAGTAGAGCCCTTTGGTCAGGGCAGCCAAAAATTGGAAGGTTCAACAATGACCCATGCATACAGACATGTAGTAGGGCCTGTAACCCTCAAGTGGGTGTATTGTAGTAGAGCCCTTAGGTCAGGGCAGCCAAAAATTGTGAGGCTCCTCTTTGTCCCTGGATGGAGACGTGCAGGAGGGCCTGTTAAGAAGAACTGGGTGTATTGTAGTAGAGCCCTTTGGTCAGGGCAGCCAAAAATTGGGAGGTTCAACAATGACCCATGCATACAGACATGTAGTAGGGCCTGTAACCCTCAAGTGGGTGTATTGTAGTAGAGCCCTTTGGTCAGGGCAGCCAAAAATTGGAAGGTTCAACAATGACCCATGCATACAGACATGTAGTAGGGCCTGTAACCCTCAAGTGGGTGTATTGTAGTAGAGCCCTTAGGTCAGGGCAGCCAAAAATTGTGAGGCTCCTCTTTGTCCCTGGATGGAGACGTGCAGGAGGGCCTGTTAAGAAGAACTGGGTGTATTGTAGTAGAGCCCTTTGGTCAGGGCAGCCAAAAATTGGGAGGTTCAACAATGACCCATGCATACAGACATGTAGTAGGGCCTGTAACCCTCAAGTGGGTGTATTGTAGTAGAGCCCTTTGGTCAGGGCAGCCAAAAATTGGAAGGTTCAACAATGACCCATGCATACAGACATGTAGTAGGGCCTGTAACCCTCAAGTGGGTGTATTGTAGTAGAGCCCTTAGGTCAGGGCAGCCAAAAATTGTGAGGCTCCTCTTTGTCCCTGGATGGAGACGTGCAGGAGGGCCTGTTAAGAAGAACTGGGTGTATTGTAGTAGAGCCCTTTGGTCAGGGCAGCCAAAAATTGGGAGGTTCAACAATGACCCATGCATACAGACATGTAGTAGGGCCTGTAACCCTCAAGTGGGTGTATTGTAGTAGAGCCCTTTGGTCAGGGCAGCCAAAAATTGGAAGGTTCAACAATGACCCATGCATACAGACATGTAGTAGGGCCTGTAACCCTCAAGTGGGTGTATTGTAGTAGAGCCCTTAGGTCAGGGCAGCCAAAAATTGTGAGGCTCCTCTTTGTCCCTGGATGGAGACGTGCAGGAGGGCCTGTTAAGAAGAACTGGGTGTATTGTAGTAGAGCCCTTTGGTCAGGGCAGCCAAAAATTGGGAGGTTCAACAATGACCCATGCATACAGACATGTAGTAGGGCCTGTAACCCTCAAGTGGGTGTATTGTAGTAGAGCCCTTTGGTCAGGGCAGCCAAAAATTGGAAGGTTCAACAATGACCCATGCATACAGACATGTAGTAGGGCCTGTAACCCTCAAGTGGGTGTATTGTAGTAGAGCCCTTAGGTCAGGGCAGCCAAAAATTGTGAGGCTCCTCTTTGTCCCTGGATGGAGACGTGCAGGAGGGCCTGTTAAGAAGAACTGGGTGTATTGTAGTAGAGCCCTTTGGTCAGGGCAGCCAAAAATTGGGAGGTTCAACAATGACCCATGCATACAGACATGTAGTAGGGCCTGTAACCCTCAAGTGGGTGTATTGTAGTAGAGCCCTTTGGTCAGGGCAGCCAAAAATTGGAAGGTTCAACAATGACCCATGCATACAGACATGTAGTAGGGCCTGTAACCCTCAAGTGGGTGTATTGTAGTAGAGCCCTTAGGTCAGGGCAGCCAAAAATTGTGAGGCTCCTCTTTGTCCCTGGATGGAGACGTGCAGGAGGGCCTGTTAAGAAGAACTGGGTGTATTGTAGTAGAGCCCTTTGGTCAGGGCAGCCAAAAATTGGGAGGCTCCTATTTGTCCCTGGATGGAGACGTGCAGGAGGGCCTGTTAAGAAGAACTGGGTGTATTGTAGTAGAGCCCTTTGGTCAGGGCAGCCAAAAATTGGGAGGTTCAACAATGACCCATGCATACAGACATGTAGTAGGGCCTGTAACCCTCAAGTGGGTGTATTGTAGTAGAGCCCTTTGGTCAGGGCAGCCAAAAATTGGGAGGTTCAACAATGACCCATGCATACAGACATGTAGTAGGGCCAGTAACCCTTAAGTGGGTGTATTGTAGTAGAGCCCTTTGGTCAGGGCAGCCAAAAATTGGAAGGTTCAACAATGACCCATGCATACAGACATGTAGTAGGGCCTGTAACCCTCAAGTGGGTGTATTGTAGTAGAGCCCTTTGGTCAGGGCAGCCAAAAATTGGAAGGTTCAACAATGACCCATGCATACAGACATGTAGTAGGGCCTGTAACCCTCAAGTGGGTGTATTGTAGTAGAGCCCTTAGGTCAGGGCAGCCAAAAATTGTGAGGCTCCTCTTTGTCCCTGGATGGAGACGTGCAGGAGGGCCTGTTAAGAAGAACTGGGTGTATTGTAGTAGAGCCCTTTGGTCAGGGCAGCCAAAAATTGTGAGGCTCCTCTTTGTCCCTGGATGGAGACGTGCAGGAGGGCCTGTTAAGAAGAACTGGGTGTATTGTAGTAGAGCCCTTTGGTCAGGGCAGCCAAAAATTGGGAGGCTCCTATTTGTCCCTGGATGGAGACGTGCAGGAGGGCCTGTTAAGAAGAACTGGGTGTATTGTAGTAGAGCCCTTTGGTCAGGGCAGCCAAAAATTGGGAGGTTCAACAATGACCCATGCATACAGACATGTAGTAGGGCCTGTAACCCTCAAGTGGGTGTATTGTAGTAGAGCCCTTTGGTCAGGGCAGCCAAAAATTGTGAGGCTCCTCTTTGTCCCTGGATGGAGACGTGCAGGAGGGCCTGTTAAGAAGAACTGGGTGTATTGTAGTATAGCCCTTAGGTCAGGGCAGCCAAAAATTGTGAGGCTCCTCTTTGTCCCTGGATGGAGACGTGCAGGAGGGCCTGTTAAGAAGAACAGGGTGTATTGTAGTGTAGCCCTTTTGTCAGGGCAGCCAAAAATTGTGAGGCTCCTCTTTGTCCCTGGATAGAGACGTGTAGGAGTACCTAAAAACATTTTTCCCATTGAAAAGGAGCGGGTCTCCTGTCGTTGTAATGCCCATTCTAACAGAATGGGCTAAAAAATTTACCACTGCGGGTATACCTCAAACAAGAGCCTAACTATTCTAACGCTCATCATGGTGTCACATGAGGAGAAGGAGTAGCAGTCCAGCGATTAGCCAAAGTACGGAAGTGTGTACCCATGGGTGAGTGGAGGTACATGTCAAATTCAAATAACCAAATAAAATTCAGTTGTCATTTGCTGGTGGTGTGGTGAAGTCTGGCCCAATCCAACCCTTGTTCATCTTGATCAGAGTGAGCCTGTCCGCATTTTCAGTTGACAGGCGGGTGCGTTTATCAGTGATGATTCCACCTGCTGCACTGAAAACACGCTCTGATAAAACGCTAGCGGCAGGGCAGGCCAGGACTTCCAAGGCGTAGAGAGCCAATTCATGCCACGTGTCGAGCTTGGAGACCCAATAATTGAAAGGCACCGATGAATCTCGCAGTACAGTTGTTCGATCTGCAAGGTACTCCTTCAGCATCTGCCCGAACTTAGCATTTCTGGTGGCACTACCCCGCACCTCAGGGGCTGTGGTACGTGAGGGGCTGAGAAAACTGTCCCACATCGTAAAGACAGTTCCCCTGCCTCTGGCGGATTGGATTTGTGCCCCTCTCGGCCGTACGCCTTGGTTGTCCATCGAATCCTGACCTATGCCGCTAGCGTTTTGTGAGGGGAAGGATTTCACAACTTCCGTGACTATGGCCCTCTGGAACTGCAGCATTTTGGCTGACCTCTCCGCCTCAGGAATGAGAGACATAAAGTTCTCCTTGTAGCGTGGGTCTAAGAGTGTTGCCAACCAGTACTGATTGTCGGCCAAGATGTTCTGAACGCGAGGGTCACGAGACAGGCAGCTTACCATAAAGTCAGCCATGTGCGCCAGACTCTTAACAGCCATCACATCAGTATCCAGACCAACACGATGACTGAACATGCTGTCCTCCTCCTCCTCCTCCTCCTCATCTCCCCTGTCCTCTGGCCAGCCACGCTGAATCGAGGGTATGACTGGTGTGCATGTCATATCCCCAATTTGGCCTGAGAGGTGCTCCATGTCTTCATCCTCCTCCTCCTCCTCCTGTCATAGTCCTCCACTACACGTTGTGATGACATGAGGCTGGGCTGTGTGTTTTCACCCACACCCACTACAGTTTCTTGCTCTAAGTCATCGCGCTCTGCCTGCAATGCATCCTCTTTTATTTTCAGCAGAGACCGTTTTAGAAGGCAGAGTAGTGGTATGGTGACGCTAATAATGGCGTCATCACCGCTCACCATCTTGGTGGAGTCCTCAAAGTTTTGGAGGACGGTGCATAGGTCCGACATCCATCTCCACTCCTCAGGTGTTATGTGTGGAGTTTGACCCATTTCCCGACGGCTTAGGTGATGCAGGTAGTCCACAACTGCCCTCTTCTGCTCACATATCCTGACCAACATGTGCAGCGTTGAATTCCAACGCGTGGGGACATCACACACCAGTCTGTGGGCCGGAAGACGCAAACGGCGCTGAAAGCTTGCAAGGCCGGCTGAAGCAGCAGGTGACTTGCGAAAATGTGCAGACAGACGCCGAACTTTTACCAGCAGGTCAGACACCTCCGGGTATGACTTCACAAACCTCTGAACCACCAGGTTGAGCACATGGGCCACGCATGGAACATGCGTCAGCTGCCCTCGCCTCAAAGCTGCCACCAGGTTCCGGCCATTGTCACACACGACCTTTCCTGGCTTTAGGTTCAGAGGTGTGAGCCAGTGATCTGCCTGCTGTTTCAGAGCTGTCCACACCTCTTCTGCATTGTGGGGTTTGTCACCTATGCAGACTAGCTTCAGCACAGCCTGTTGCCGCTTTGCAGAGGCAGTGCTGCAGTGCTTCCAGCTTGGGACTGGTGTGGAGGGTACAGTGGATGAGGATGCGCAGGTGGAGGAGGAGGAGGCTGAAGAGCATGACATTCCGGAGCTGTAGAGTGTCGGTGAAACCATGACAGAGGTAGGGCCTGCTATCCTTGGTGTGGGAAGGACGTGTTCCGTCCCTCGCTCAGACTGGGTCCCAGCCTCCACAATATTAATCCAGTGTGCCGTCAGGGAGATGTAGCGGCCTTGCCCACAAGCACTTGTCCACGTGTCTGTGGTTAGGTGGACTTTGGCTGAAACAGCATTGTTCAGGGCACGTGTGATGGTGTTGGACACGTGGTTATGCAATGCGGGGACGGCACATCTGGAGAAATAGTGTTGGCTGGGGACCGAGTAACGTGGGACAGCAGCCGCCATCAGGTCGCGGAATGCGTCCGTCTCCACCAGACGGAAAGGCAACATTTCTAGCGCTATGAGTCGCGAAATGTGAGCATTGAGGACTGTGGCATGTGGGGCATTGGCAGCGTATTTGCGCCTGCGTTCAAATGTTTGCTGAATGGATAATTGAACGCTGCGCTGGGACAAGGACGTGCTTGATGGTGGCGTAATTTGTGCTTCAGCAACTTCAGGTGCAGGACCGGAGGCTTGTTCGCGGCCAGCATGGACAGGGGATTGGCTTGCATGCACAACAGCCGAAGACCTAGCAGTGACATCAGCACGCACCGCTCCTCGACTCTGTGGTACTTCCCACAAAGTCGGGTGCTTGGCTGACATGTGCCTGATCATGCTGGTGGTGGTCAGGCTGCTAGTTTTCGTACCCCTGCTGATAGTGGCATGGCAGGTGTGGCAAATGGCCTTTTTAGAGTCTTCTGGAGCCAACTTAAAAAACTCCCAGACTCGGGAAGACCGAACATTTGCACAGGCACCTTGAGTCGTGTTGTTGTTCGGGGAACGGTTGCCTGCCTTCTGCCTGCGGACGCACCCCTGCTTCGTACTGGCTGTTGTGATGCTACGCCTCCCTCCCCCTGTGCACTGCTGTCCTCGCTCTGCATATCCTCCTGCCATGTAGGGTCAGCTACTGGATCATCCACCACGTCGTCTTCCTCTTCCGCACCCTGATCCTCCTCCTGACTTCCTGGCAATTGTGTCTCATCATCGTCCACCCCTTGTTGAGACACTTTGACAACGTTCCGTTCGTCATAACGCGGCTGCTCAAATATTTGGGCATCTGTACATACCATCTCCTCATGACCCACTTCAAGAGGAGGTGGCGACAGGCCAGATTCTGCGAATGGATACGTGAAAAGCTCTTCCGAGTGTCCTAGTGTGGGATCTGTAATGTCCGTGGACGTGTAATCGGCCAGGTGGTAGGAAGGAGGATCAGGTTGGGAAATGTGCGGTGCAGTATCACGGCTACTGACAGTTGACCGTGCGGAAGACAGGGTGTTTGTGGAGGTGCCCATCTGACTTGAAGCATTATCCGCTATCCAAGTAACAACCTGTTGACACTGGTCTTGGTTCAACAGTGGTGTACTGCTGCGGGCCCCAAGAATTTGGGACAGGACGTGCGAGCGAGGAGATGTGGCCCTTTGTTGTTGCGAAATGAGTGCTTGCACACGACCTCGGCCTCTGCCTGCACCACCATCACGTCCACTTCCTTGTTCCTTGCCAACGCCCTTGCCAACGCCTTTGCGCATTTTGCCTGTATAGAGCGACAACTGCCTGGTCACTGTGGAGGTCACAGGAGATTAGGATTTTAGTTCCCTAACCTGTATAAAGGTATGACGTACAACAGTGTGGTGACTGTTGAGATGACAAGAGTTAGGATTTTAGTTCCCTAACTTGTAGAAACGTATGACGTACAACAGTGTGGTGACTGTTGAGATGACAAGAGTTAGGATTTTAGTTCCCTAACCTGTAGAAACTTATGACGTACAACAGTGTGGTGACTGTTGAGATGACAATAGTTAGGATTTTAGTTCCCTAACCTGTAGAAACGTATGACGTACAACAGTGTGGTGACTGTTGAGATGACAAGAGTTAGGATTTTAGTTCCCTAACCTGTAGAAACTTATGACGTACAACAGTGTGGTGACTGTTGAGATGACAATAGTTAGGATTTTAGTTCCCTAACCTGTAGAAACTTATGACGTACAACAGTGTGGTGACTGTTGAGATGACAAGAGTTAGGATTTTAGTTCCCTAACCTGTAGAAACGTATGACGTACAACAGTGTGGTGACTGTTGAGATGACAAGAGTTAGGATTTTAGTTCCCTAACCTGTAGAAACGTATGACGTACAACAGTGTGGTGACTGTTGAGATGACAAGAGTTAGGATTTTAGTTCCCTAACTTGTAGAAACGTATGACGTACAACAGTGTGGTGACTGTTGAGATGACAATAGTTAGGATTTTAGTTCCCTAACCTGTAGAAACTTATGACGTACAACAGTGTGGTGACTGTTGAGATGACAATAGTTAGGATTTTAGTTCCCTAACCTGTAGAAACGTATGACGTACAACAGTGTGGTGACTGTTGAGATGACAAGAGTTAGGATTTTAGTTCCCTAACCTGTAGAAACGTATGACGTACAACAGTGTGGTGACTGTTGAGATGACAAGAGTTAGGATTTTAGTTCCCTAACCTGTAGAAACGTATGACGTACAACAGTGTGGTGACTGTTGAGATGACAAGAGTTAGGATTTTAGTTCCCTAACTTGTAGAAACGTATGACGTACAACAGTGTGGTGACTGTTGAGATGACAAGAGTTAGGATTTTACTTCCCTAACCTGTATTAAGGTACTACGTACACCTGTCTGGTGACTGTAATGGTTTGAAGAGAGGATTTTAGTCCCTAACCTGTATTGAGGCAGTACTTACACCTGTCTGGTGACTGTTTTGATGACAAGAGTTAGGATTTTAGTTCCCTAACCTGTATTAAAGTACTACGTACACCTGTCTGGTGACTGTAATGGTTTAAACAGAGGATTTTAGTCCCTAACCTGTATTAAGGTAGTACGTACACCTGTCTGGTGACTGTTTTGATGACAAGAGTTAGGATTTTAGTTCCCTAACCTGTATTAAGGTACTACGTACACCTGTCTGGTGACTGTAATGGTTTGAAGAGAGGATTTTAGTCCCTAACCTGTATTAAGGTAGTACGCACACCTGTCTGGTGACTGTAATGGTTCAAGAGAGGATTTTAGTCCCTATCCTGTATTAAGGTAGTACGTACACCTGTCTGGTGACTGTGTTGATGACAAGAGTTAGGATTTTAGTTCCCTAACCTGTATTAAGGTAGTACGTACACCTGTCTGGTGACTGTAATGGTTCAAGAGAGGATTTTAGTCCCTAACCTGTATTAAGGTAGTACGTACACCTGTCTGGTGACTGTTTTGATGACAAGAGTTAGGATTTTAGTTCCCTAACCTGTAGAAACGTATGACGTACAACAGTGTGGTGACTGTTGAGATGACAAGAGTTAGGATTTTAGTTCCCTAACCTGTAGAAACGTATGACGTACAACAGTGTGGTGACTGTTGAGATGACAAGAGTTAGGATTTTAGTTCCCTAACCTGTAGAAACGTATGACGTACAACAGTGTGGTGACTGTTGAGATGACAAGAGTTAGGATTTTAGTTCCCTAACTTGTAGAAACGTATGACGTACAACAGTGTGGTGACTGTTGAGATGACAAGAGTTAGGATTTTAGTTCCCTAACCTGTATTAAGGTACTACGTACACCTGTCTGGTGACTGTAATGGTTTGAAGAGAGGATTTTAGTCCCTAACCTGTATTGAGGCAGTACTTACACCTGTCTGGTGACTGTTTTGATGACAAGAGTTAGGATTTTAGTTCCCTAACCTGTATTAAGGTACTACGTACACCTGTCTGGTGACTGTAATGGTTTAAACAGAGGATTTTAGTCCCTAACCTGTATTAAGGTAGTACGTACACCTGTCTGGTGACTGTTTTGATGACAAGAGTTAGGATTTTAGTTCCCTAACCTGTATTAAGGTACTACGTACACCTGTCTGGTGACTGTAATGGTTTGAAGAGAGGATTTTAGTCCCTAACCTGTATTAAGGTAGTACGCACACCTGTCTGGTGACTGTAATGGTTCAAGAGAGGATTTTAGTCCCTATCCTGTATTAAGGTAGTACGTACACCTGTCTGGTGACTGTGTTGATGACAAGAGTTAGGATTTTAGTTCCCTAACCTGTATTAAGGTAGTACGTACACCTGTCTGGTGACTGTAATGGTTCAAGAGAGGATTTTAGTCCCTAACCTGTATTAAGGTAGTACGTACACCTGTCTGGTGACTGTTTTGATGACAAGAGTTAGGATTTTAGTTCCCTAACCTGTATGAAGGTAGTACGTACACCTGTCTGGTGACTGTAATGGTTTGAAGAGAGGATTTTAGTCCCTAACCTGTATTAAGGTACTAAGTACAAGAGTGTGGTGACTCTAATGGTCACAGAAAAGCTTGGATTTCAATCTGTATCACCCTGCCTATATCCTCCTAGATTAGTCCTGAGAAGGACTGTTCTGGTCACTGGAAATCTTGGACTCCGATCTGGATCACCCTGCCTATGTCCTCCTAGATTAGTCCTGAGAAGGACTGTTGTGGTCAGCAGCAGTTTGCAGCCCTGATCCGGATCTACCTATGAGGGCCGCAAATCTGTCCCTAATCAGCAGCAGACACTCTCCCTACACTCACTGTCTGGAAGGCTGTGTGCCGAGCACAGCGCGCCGGGACTTATAAAGGCTCGGTGACGCTGTGCAGGCCGGCCAATCACTGCTATACCACAACCAACAGGGCTGTGGTATTGCAGTGGTCTGTCAGCCAATCCCTGCACGTGGGCTGGCTCTCAAAAGAGCGCCAACATGGAGAGATGACGACCACGAGCACAGCACGAGTATCGCGAGATTACTCGGTGCTCGGCAAGTCGCCCGAGTACAGTGATACTCGTGCGAGTAACGAGTAGTGCCGAGCATGTTCGCTCAACACTAGTGAAAATGGATGAAAAATCAAATTTCTTTATTTATGATAAAATGCTTTCCTTGTTGAATACATTGGAGGACACGAGCGCAGGTATATATTCTCTGCAACTCAAGGTCATTCAATCTTGTAGCCATGATACCGGTGTCAGGGAGCTTGTGTCCACATGAGCCGTCCAGATAGCACTGAAAGGAAAAGAAAAAAGTCAGATCAGAGGGGACCTAGGTGTTATCCGTAGTACGGGGTCCATTTCCTAGGATGGTGCAAAAATTTAAATGCCAAAGCCCTACAAAAAAGCCATACAGAAGCGATAAAGTATAGAAAGGGGAGGGGGAGGGGTAGAAGAAGGCAAGAAAGGGAGGAGCAGAAGGAAGTAGAAAGAAAGATGAATAGTACCGTGTTTCCCCGAAAATAAGACATAGTAGGGGGGAGAGAGAGAGCGAGGGGGGGGGGAGAGAGAGAGAGAGCGAGGGGTGGGGGGAAGAGAGAGAGAGCGAGGGGGGGGGGAGAGAGAGCGAGGGGGGGGAGAGAGAGAGCGAGGGGGGGAGAGAGAGAGCGAGGGGGGGGAGAGAGAGAGCGAGGGGGGGGTAGAGAGAGAGCGAGGGGGGGGAGAGAGAGAGCGAGGGGGGGAGAGAGAGAGCGAGGGGGGGGAGAGAGAGAGCGAGGGGGGGGGAGAGAGAGAGCGAGGGGGGGAGAGAGAGCGAGGGGGAGGAGAGAGAGCGAGGGGGGGGAGAGAGAGAGCGAGGGGGGGGAGAGAGAGAGCAAGGGGGGGGAGAGAGCGAGGGGGGGGGAGAGAGAGAGCGAGGGGGGGGAGAAAGAGAGCGAGGGGGGGGAGAGAGAGAGCGAGGGGGGGAGAGAGAGAGCGAGGGGGGGAGAGAGCGAGGGGGGGGAGAGAGAGAGCGAGGGGGGGGAGAGAGAGAGCGAGGGGGGGGAGAGAGAGAGCGAGGGGGGGGGAGAGAGAGAGCGAGGGGGGGGAGAGAGAAGCGAGGGGAGGGATTATGCTCATCTATGCGAGATTATCATGATCCCGCAGTGTCACCTCTTCAGCAGCCTCACATGGATTGTACGGACAGCAGCCTCCATTTGGAGAGATGAGCAGTGATGAAATGTCTCCACCGGGAGGAAAATCCATAATACCTAGAACAGAAAATAATAAGGGAAACAAGAATCACAATGAAGACGTGATACGTCTCCTACCTGACATCTATGGACACTAACCCCCCTCCCCGAATGCTCCTGTATACACCCCAAGCAGCCCCCCTGGATGCCCCTGTATACACGCCATGCAGCACCCCTGGAAGCCCCTGCATACACCCCACACAGCCTCCCCCCCCTACGGATGCCCCTGTATACCCCCTCACACAGCCCCCCCCCCCTGGATGCCCCTGTATACACCCTACATGTCACGCAGCCCCTACCCCCCCCTGGATGCCCCTGTATGCACCCCACACAACACGCAGCCCCCCCCCCTGTATACACTCCACACCACACGCAGCCCCCCCGGATGCCCTGTATACACCCCACGCAGCCCCCCGGATGCCACTGTATACACCCCACGCAGCTTCCCCCCTGTATACACCCCACACGCAGCCCCCCTGGGTGCCCCTGCATACACCCCACACCACACACAGCCCCCCCCTTGGATGCCCTTGCATACACCACACACAGCCCCCCCCCCACCCCTGTATACACCACACATCACACGCAGCCCCCCACCCCCTGTATACACCACACATCACACGCAGCCCCCCCCACCCCTGTATACACCACACATCACACGCAGCCGCCCCCCACCCCCTGTATACACCACACATCACACGCAGCCCCCCTCCACCCCCTGTATACACCACACATCACACGCAGCCCCCCCACCCCCTGTATACACCACACATCACACGCAGCCCCCCCCACCCCCTGTATACACCACACATCACACGCAGCCCCCCTCCTGTATACACCACACACAGCCCTCTGGATTTCTTCTCCCACCTCAGTCCTCTCCAGATCAGCACAGCGCTGCTCTCCTCTCAGCAGAGTCCCGGGCAAAGTCTGCTGCAGAGGCCGCACAGCTCAGCACAGGATCAGGAGCTCAGTACAGCCTTCCCACCCCAACAACACACACTGACTGAGCACGCTCACGCTGCAATAGCTTCCATTGGACGGAGGAGGCCACGCCCATTCCAGTGACATCATGATTTCATGAAATCACTCCGCCCCCTCCAAAATTCAACTCCAAACTAGACGCTACCCTGGAGGGGAGCTGTGGTAAGAGTCGGGGGGGATGATCGGAGAGTGGGGGGGGTGACCGGAGAGTGGGGGGCGGCTATGGTGACAGGCAGGGGGGTGAGCGGGCAGTGGAGGATAGCTATGGTGACAGGCAGGGGGGTGATGGGGCAGGAGGTGGTTCACTATATATGTAATGTACAATGTAATATGACCCTAACGCACTTCCGTCACTTTGGCAGCCACATCTTTGACGACGGAAGTAGCACCGAATATGACGGAAGTGCGCTACGGCAATTATATATTAGACTAGATGGCAGCCCGATTCTAAAGAATCGGGTAGTCTAGAATCTATATATAGTTTATTTAGTAATAGGGGAGTGCTGTGAAATTAATTGTGTGTATACAGGCGGCTCAGTGGTTAGCAGAGTGTACGGTGGCTCAGTGGTTACCAGAGTATACGGTGGCTCAGTGGTCAGCAGTGAGTGCGGTGGCTCAGTGCGTAGCAGTGAGTGCGGTGGCTCAGTGCGTAGCAGTGAGTGCGGTGGCTCAGTGCGTAGCAGTGAGTGCGGTGGCTCAGTGCGTAGCAGTGAGTGCGGTGGCTCAGTGGTCAGCAGTGAGTGCGGTGGCTCAGTGGTCAGCAGTGAGTGCGGTGGCTCAGTGGTCAGCAGTGAGTGCGGTGGCTCAGTGGTCAGAGCGGTCAGAGTGGGGCAGAGGAGAGGCTGGGGGGCAGAGGAGAGGCTGGGGGCAGAGGAGAGGCTGGGGGGCAGAGGAGAGCGCAGGCTGTTGGGCAGAGGAGAGCGGAGGCTGTTGGGCAGAGGAGAGCGGAGGCTGTTGGGCAGAGGAGAGCGGAGGCTGTTGGGCAGAGGAGAGCGGAGGCTGTTGGGCAGAGGAGAGCGGAGGCTGTTGGGCAGAGGAGAGCGGAGGCTGTTGGGCAGAGGAGAGCGGAGGCTGGGGGGCAGAGGGAAGGCTGGGGGGCAGAGGAGAGGGGAGGCTGGGGGGCAGAGGAGAGGGGAGGCTGGGGGGCAGAGGAGAGGGGAGGCTGGGGGGCAGAGGAGAGCGGAGGCTGGTGGGGCAGAGGAGAGCGGAGGCTGGGGGGGCAGAGGAGAGCAGAGGCTGGGGGGGCAGAGGAGAGCGGAGGCTGGGGGGGCAGAGGAGAGCAGAGGCTGGGGGGGGCAGAGGAGAGCGGAGGCTGGGGGGGCAGAGGAGAGCGGAGGCTGGGGGGCAGAAGAGAGCGGAGGCTGGGGGGCAGGGGAGAGCGGAGGCTGGGGGGCAGAGGAGAGCGGAGGCTGGGGGGGCAGAGGAGAGCGGAGGCTGGGGGGCAGGGGAGAGCGGAGGCTGGGGGGCAGGGGAGAGCGGAGGCTGGAGGGCAGGGGAGAGCAGAGGCAGGGGAGAGCGGAGGCAGGGGAGAGCGGAGGCAGGGGAGAGCGGAGGCAGAGGAGAGCGGAGGCGAGCGGAGGCTGGAGAAGAGCGGAGGCAGAGGAGAGCGGAGGCTGGAGAAGAGCGGAGGCAGAGGAGAGCGGAGGCTGGAGAAGAGCGGAGGCAGAGGAGAGCGGAGGCAGGGGAGAGCGGAGGCAGGGGAGAGCGGAGGCTGGGGGGCAGGGGAGAGCGGAGGCTGGAGGGCAGGGGAGAGCAGAGGCAGGGGAGAGCGGAGGCAGGGGAGAGCGGAGGCAGAGGAGAGCGGAGGCTGGAGAAGAGCGGAGGCAGAGGAGAGCGGAGGCTGGAGGGCAGAGGAGAGCGGAGGCTGGAGAAGAGCGGAGGCAGAGGAGAGCGGAGGCTGGAGAAGAGCGGAGGCTGGAGAAGAGCGGAGGCAGAGGAGAGCGGAGGCAGGGGAGAGCGGAGGCAGGGGAGAGCGGAGGCAGGGGGGCAGAGGCTGTAGGGCAGAGGAGAGCGGAGGCTGGAGGGCAGAGGAGAGCGGAGGCTGGAGGGCAGAGGAGAGCGGAGGCTGGAGGGCAGAGGAGAGCGGAGGCTGGGGGGCAGAGGAGAGCGGAGGCTGGGGGGCAGGGGAGAGCGGAGGCTGGGGGGCAGGGGAGAGCGGAGGCTGGAGGGCAGAGGAGAGCGGAGGCTGGAGGGAAGAGGAGAGCGGAGGCAGGGGAGAGCGGAGGCACAGGAGAGCGGAGGCGAGCGGAGGCTGGAGAAGAGCGGAGGCAGAGGAGAGCGGAGGCTGGAGGGCAGAGGAGAGCGGAGGCTGGAGAAGAGCGGAGGCAGAGGAGAGCAGAGGCAGGGGAGAGCGGAGGCAGGGGGGCAGAGGAGAGCGGAGGCTGGAGGGCAGAGGAGAGCGGAGGCTGGAGGGCAGAGGAGAGCGGAGGCTGGAGGGCAGAGTAGAGCGGAGGCTGGAGGGCAGAAGAGAGCGGAGGCTGGAGGGCAGAGGAGAGCGGAGGCTGGAGGGCAGGGGGAGAGCGGAGGCTGGGGGGGCAGGGGAGAGCGGAGGCTGGAGGGCAGGGGAGAGCAGAGGCAGGGGAGAGCGGAGGCAGGGAGAGCGGAGGCAGGGGAGAGCGGAGGCAGAGGAGAGCGGAGGCAGAGGAGAGCGGAGGCGAGCGGAGGCTGGAGAAGAGCGGAGGCAGAGGAGAGCGGAGGCTGGAGAACAGCGGAGGCAGAGGAGAGCAGAGGCTGGAGAAGAGCGGAGGCAGAGGAGAGCGGAGGCAGGGGAGAGCGGAGGCTGGGGGGCAGGGGAGAGCGGAGGCTGGAGGGCAGGGGAGAGCAGAGGCAGGGGAGAGCGGAGGCAGGGGAGAGCGGAGGCAGAGGAGAGCGGAGGCGAGCGGAGGCTGGAGAAGAGCGGAGGCAGAGGAGAGCGGAGGCTGGAGGGCAGAGGAGAGCGGAGGCTGGAGAAGAGCGGAGGCAGAGGAGAGCGGAGGCTGGAGAAGAGCGGAGGCAGAGGAGAGCGGAGGCAGGGGAGAGCGGAGGCAGGGGAGAGCGGAGGCAGGGGGGCAGAGGAGAGCAGAGGCTGGAGGGCAGAGGAGAGCGGAGGCAGGAGAGCGGAGGCTGGAGGGCAGAGGAGAGCGGAGGCTGGAGAGCAGAGGAGAGCGGAGGCTGGAGGGCAGAGGAGAGCGGAGGCTGGGGGGCAGAGGAGAGCGGAGGCTGGAGAAGAGCGGAGGCAGAGGAGAGCGGAGGCTGGAGAAGAGCGGAGGCAGAGGAGAGCGGAGGCAGGGGAGAGCGGAGGCAGGGGAGAGCGGAGGCAGGGGGGCAGAGGAGAGCAGGCTGGAGGGCAGAGGAGAGCGGAGGCTGGAGGGCAGAGGAGAGCGGAGGCTGGAGGGCAGAGGAGAGCGGAGGCTGGAGGGCAGAGGAGAGCGGAGGCTGGGGGGCATGGGAGAGCGGAGGCTGGGGGGCAGGGGAGAGCGGAGGCTGGAGGGCAGAGGAGAGCGGAGGCTGGAGGGCAGAGGAGAGCGGAGGCAGGGGAGAGCGGAGGCAGGGGAGAGCGGAGGCACAGGAGAGCGGAGGCTGGAGAAGAGCGGAGGCAGAGGAGAGCGGAGGCTGGAGGGCAGAGGAGAGCAGAGGCTGGAGAAGAGCGGAGGCTGGAGAAGAGCGGAGGCTGGAGAAGAGCAGAGGCAGAGGAGAGCGGAGGCAGGGGAGAGCGGAGGCAGGGGGGCAGAGGAAAGCGGAGGCTGGAGGGCAGAGGAGAGCGGAGGCTGGAGGGCAGAGGAGAGCGGAGGCTGGAGGGCAGAGGAGAGCGGGGGCTGGAGGGCAGAGGAGAGCGGAGGCTGGAGGGCAGAGGAGAGCGGAGGCTGGAGGCAGGGGAGAGCGGAGGCAGGGGAGAGCGGAGGCAGGGTAGAGCGGAGGCAGGGTAGAGCGGAGGCTGGGGAGAGCGGAGGCTGGGGGGCACTGGAGAGGGGAGGCTGGGGGGGCACAGGAGAGGGGAGGCTGGGGGGCACAGGAAAGGGGAGGCTGGGGGGCACACAGGAAAGGGGAGGCTGGGGGGCACAGGAGAGGGGAGGCTGGGGGGCACAGGGAGAGGGAGGCTGGGGGGCAGAACACTCACCGGTCTGTGGGCGGTCAGCAGCAGTGCTGGCGGCGGTACCGGAGGGCACCTACCGGAGTGTGGGCGGGGCTAGCAGGACTGCCGGCGAAGGCCGCACATCGGAGGGTGGGCCGCGCCGGGCCGGTTCCCGGATGTGGGTGGGCGCACACGGCGGGCTGTGTGCGGTGCCGGAAGTGGGCGGTGCCGGCAGAGGCCGCACACCGGAGTGTGGGCCGGGGCGGGGCGGGCCGGTTCCCGGATGTGGGTGGGAGCACACAGGGCTCTGTGTGGGGTGGCGGTGGCCAGCTGCTATGCAGGTTTGACAGCGGCTCGCGCTCACCGCTCGTGGGTCTGGAACTTCCGGTTCCGGTCTGTGACACAGGGCGCAGGCCATCACGGAAGTTGGCCAGATTCACCGGAAGTGGCCTTCGGGTTTTATGTATAATAATAATAATAATAATAAAACTTTATTTGTATAGCGCCAACATATTCCGCAGCGCTTTACAGTACAGCAGCGCTTTACAGTACAAGATGGTGTGTCTCTAAGTACAATAGCAGGTTGATAGCAACTGAACATAGAGCATATAACTGAACACTTGCACAGAAGGTGACATTAATAGATTATATTATAACTAGCTGTGAGCCCGATTCTAAAGAATCGGGTAGTCTAGAATCCATATATAGTTTATTTAGTAATAGTTATGGGAGTGCGGTGAAATTAATTGTGTGTATACAGGTGGCTCAGTGGGTAGCAGAGTATATGGTGGCTCAGTGGTTAGCAGTGAGTGCGGTGGGTGAGTGGTTAGCAGTGAGTGGGGTGCCTCAGTGGGTAGCAGTGAGTGGGGTGGCTCAGTGGATAGCAGTGAGTGCGGTGGCGCAGTGGTCAGCAGTGAGGTGCGGTGCCGCAGTGGTCAGCAGTGAGTGCGGTGGCTCAGTGGTCAGCAGTGAGTGCGGTGGCTCAGTGGTCAGCAGTAAGTGCGGTGGCTCAGTGGTCAGCAGTGAGTGCGGTGGCTCAGTGGTCAGCAGTGAGTGCGGTGGCTCAGTGGTCAGCAGTGAGTGCGGTGGCTCAGTGGTCAGCAGTGAGTGCGGTGGCGCTGTGGTTAGCAGAGGATGGCGGCTCTGTGGTCAGCAGAGGACGGCGGCTCTGTGGTCAGCAGAGGACGGCGGCTCTGTGGTCAGCAGAGGAGGGCGGCTCTGTGGTCAGCAGAGGAGGGCAGCTCTGTGGTCAGCAGAGGAGGGCGGCTCTGTGGTCAGCAGAGGAGGGCGGCTCTGTGGTCAGCGCAGGAAGGAGGCAGAGTGATCAGCGCAGGAAGGAGGCAGAGTGGTGAGCGCAGGACAGCGGCTCTGTGGTCAGCAGAGGAGGGCGGCTCTGTGGTCAGCAGAGGAGGGCGGTTCTGTGGTCAGCAGAGGAGGGCGACTCTGTGGTCAGCAGAGGAGTGCGGCTCTGTGGTCAGCAGAGGAGGGCGGGTCTGTGGTCAGCAGAGGAGGGCGGATCTGTGGTCAGCAGAGGACGGCGGCTCTTGTCAGCAGAGGATGGCGGCTCTTGTCAGCAGAGGACGGCGGCTCTGTGGTCAGCAGAGGACGGCGGGTCTGTGGTCAGCAGAGGACGGCGGGTCTGTGGTGAGCAGAGGACGGCGGCTCTGTGGTGAGGAGAGGACGGCGGCTCTGTGGTGAGCAGAGGACGGCGGCTCTGTGGTGAGCAGAGGACGGCGGCTCTGTGGTGAGCAGAGGACGGCGGCTCTGTGGTGAGCAGAGGACGGCGGCTCTGTGGTGAGCAGAGGACGGCGGCTCTGTGGTGAGCAGAGGAGGGCGGCTCTGTGGTCAGCAGAGGAGGGCGGCTCTCTGGTCAGCAGAGGAGGGCGGGCTCTGTGGTCAGCAGAGGAGGGCGGCTCTGTGGTCAGCAGAGGAGGGCGGCTCTGTGGTCAGCAGAGGAGGGCGGCTCTGTGGTCAGCAGAGGAGGGTGGCTCTGTGGTCAGCAGAGGAGGGCGGCTCTGTGGTCAGCAGAGGAGGGTGGCTCTGTGGTCAGCGCAAGAAGGAGGCAGAGTGATAAGCGCAGGAAGGAGGCTCTGTGGTCAGCAGAGAGGGCGGCTCTGTGGTCAGCAGAGGAGTGCGGCTCTGTGGTCAGCAGAGGAGGGCGGCTCTGTGGTCAGCAGAGGACGGCGGCTCTGTGGTCAGCAGAGGACAGCGGGTCTGTGGTCAGCAGAGGACGGCGGCTCTGGTCAGCAGAGGACGGCGGCTCTGTGGTGAGCAGAGGACGGCGGCTCTGTGGTGAGCAGAGGACGGCGGCTCAGTAGTCAGCAGAGGAGGGCGGCTCTGTGGTCAGCAGAGGAGGGCGGCTCTGTGGTCAGCAGAAGAGGGCGGCTCTGTGGTCAGCGCAGGAAGGAGGCAGAGTGATCAGCGCAGGAAGGAGGCAGAGTGGTGAGCGCAGGACAGCGGCTCTGTGGTCAGCAGAGGAGGGCGGCTCTGTGGTCAGCAGAGGAGGGCGGCTCTGTGGTCAGCAGAGGAGGGCGGCTCTGTGGTCAGCAGAGGAGGGCGGCTCTGTGGTCAGCAGAGGAGGGCGGCTCTGTGGTCAGCAGAAGAGGGCGGCTCTGTGGTCAGCAGAGGACGGCGGGTCTGTGGTCAGCAGAGGACGGCGGGTCTGTGGTCAGCAGAGGACGGCGGCTCTGTGGTGAGCAGAGGACGGCGGCTCTGTGGTGAGCAGAGGACGGCGGCTCTGTGGTGAGCAGAGGACGGCGGCTCTGTGGTGAGCAGAGGACGGCGGCTCTGTGGTGAGCAGAGGACGGGGGCTCTGTGGTGAGCAGAGGACTGGGGCTCTGTGGTGAGCAGAGGACGGGGGCTCTGTGGTCAGCAGAGGACGGGGGCTCTGTGGTCAGCAGAGGACGGGGGCTCTGTGGTCAGCAGAGGACGGGGGCTCTGTGGTCAGCAGAGGACGGGGGCTCTGTGGTCAGCAGAGGACGGGGGCTCTGTGGTCAGCAGAGGACGGCGGGTCTGTGGTCAGCAGAGGACAGCGGGTCTGTGGTCAGCGCACGAAGGAGGCAGAGTGGTCAGCGCAGGAAGGAGGCTCTGTGGTCAGCAGAGGAGGGCGGGTCTGTGGTCAGCGCAGGAAGGAGGCTCTGTGGTCGAGTGGTCAGCGCAGGAAGGGGCTCTGTGGTCAGCACAGGAAGGAGGCTCTGTGGTCAGCAGAGGAGGGCGGCTCTGTGGTCAGCGCAGGAAGGAGGCTCTGTGGTCAGCAGAGGACGGCGGGTCTGTGGTCAGCAGAGGACGGCGGCTCTGTGGTGAGCAGAGGACGGCGGCTCTGTGGTGAGCAGAGGACGGCGGCTCTGTGGTCAGCAGAGGACGGGGGCTCTGTGGTCAGCAGAGGACGGGGGCTCTGTGGTCAGCAGAGGATGGCGGGTCTGTGGTCAGCAGAGGATGGCAGCTCTGTGGTCAGCGCAGGAAGGAGGCTCTGTGGTCAGCAGAGGACGGCGGGTCTGTGGTCAGCAGAGGACGGCGGCTCTGTGGTCAGCAGAGGACGGCGGCTCTGTGGTCAGCAGAGGACGGCGGCTCTGTGGTGAGCAGAGGACGGGGGCTCTGTGGTGAGCAGAGGACGGGGGCTCTGTGGTCAGCAGAGGACGGCGGATCTGTGGTCAGCAGAGGACGGCGGGTCTGTGGTCAGCAGAGGACGGCAGCTCTGTGGTCAGCAGAGTACGGCGGGTCTGTGGTCAGCAGAGGACGGCAGCTCTGTGGTCAGCAGAGTACGGCGGCTCTGTGGTCAGCAGAGGACGGCGGCTCTGTGGTCAGCACAGGAAGGAGGCTCTGTGGTCAGCAGAGGATGGCGGCTCTGTGGTCAGCGCAGGAAGGAGGCTCTGTGGTTGAGTGGTCAGCGCAGGAAGGAGGCTCTGTGGTGAGCGCAGGAAGGAGGCTTTGTGGTCAGCAGAGGACGGTGGCTCTGTGGTCAGCGCAGCAAGGAGGCTCTGTGGTCAGCACAGGAAGGAGGCTCTGTAGTCAGCACAGGAAGGAGGCTCTGTGGTCAGCAGAGGACGGCGGGTCTGTGGTCAGCACAGGAAGGAGGCTCTGTGGTCAGTGCAGGAAGGAGGCTCTGTGGTCAGCAGAGGACGGCGGCTCTGTGGTCAGCGCAGCAAGGAGGCTCTGGTCAGCACAGGAAGGAGGCTCTGTGGTCAGCAGAGGACGGCGGCTCTGTGGTCAGCACAGGAAGGAGGCTCTGTGGTCAGCAGAGGACGGCGGGTCTGTGGTCAGCACAGGAAGGAGGCTCTGTGGTCAGCGGAGGAAGGAGGCTCTGTGGATAGCGCAGGCTAGGTGGGCGGAGCCATGGCGGGAGTGACGCGAGGTGGGCGGAGCCATGGGGGGAGTGACGCAAGGTGGGCGGAGCCATGGCAGGAGCCCCGAGAGGTGGGCGGAGGCATGGCGGGAGCCCCGAGAGGTTGGCGGAGCCATGGCGGGAGCGGTGTAGCGGGATGGCGGCGGGGTAAGTATACTGGAGTGTGTGTGTGTGTGTGTGTGTGTGTATGTGAGTGTGTGTGTGTGAGAGTGTGTGTGTATGTGAGTGTGAGTATGTGTGTGTGTGTGTGTCCCTAACGCACTTCCGTATGTTTGGCAGCCACGTCCACGACGATGGAAGTGGCGCCGAATATGAGGGAAGTGCGCTACGGCAATTATATATTAGATCACGCTACACAGGAACAAGATAGCACATTTTAGATACATAAAAACAAAATCATTATTTAATGAGCACAGTAGTTTTACACTATAAAATACAAAAGCAATAATTTGACAGCACAAATTTACTTATAGCAGAGCATAGTAATGGGACATAATAGATAGACACCATGAAAGAACTATTACTTAGATGATATATAGTTTGAAGTTTATAGTTGTAATAAATAACCTGTGTTATACAATCCACAGAACCAAAATATCCAATATTCCATTTAAAGAGACAGTTACATTCTGCACCCTGGTGAACAAATAAGGTATTATCACCTAAGATTATTAATATTTTGATGTACATAATACTCAGGATATTATACTGAGATAGTTGTTTTATTTGAAAGAAGGAAGTGGAGTAACTACTGACATTTAAAGAGAAAAGACCGAAACCAAGAAGAGACATACATTTTTATGACACAGGTAGCCATAATTATATATCTCAAATGAGCATTGAGTAGCTATATAATTTTGGAGAGGGAATTGATATAGTATATCCTCGGCAGGGAGAAGAGAGAAGAACTCCAACCCAAATCAAGAAAACAGTAAAAGGATTAATGACATCTAAAAAGGTAAAATAGCCTTAGTTAATATCGGTGCCAATTGACACACATAGGATTATACATAGACACTAATAAATTCTATAATTTTAGGACTCCACAGATGACCCAAGGGAGACACAAGGCCACTACAGATCGTGCACCTTTCAAACATCCAAATATTCAATTACAAGAACATAAACAACTGCGGGATGTGTAATTGTCCAGCATCCAAACCTTTGGTTTTTAAAATTTTAGCAATTTTATATTTAAGTGAATTTTATATAGTTTTATGCAATTTTGTGTGGAAATATTAATTGAATAAACATCCGGAATAACGGTTAATCAGCATAACCTGGTTCGTTATTGTATAACCATTGATTAAGGGTTTATGTTAGAGCTGGCCCATATCAAACATATTATAGAGACATTTTAGGGGGGATAATGCATGGTAGTCCCCCAAGGCTTACTAGTAGCTGCAACGAACATCATAATTGACTTTGCACAATCCTAGCGAGAGGCCGTAGTCTCTCCTTAAATGACTAGCTCCAGTGTGTAAACAATATTTATCAAAGTCACCACATCCCCGGAGGATCTGGTCCACCATTTTCTGGAAGGTTGCAGGGGCATTCTTCATTCCAAAGGGCATGTTTAGAAATTCATACAGACCAAAAGGGGTATAAAAGCTAACCTTTCTTTCTCTTCCTCTGTTAGAGGGATTTGCCAGTATCCCTTACTGAGATCCAAGGTGGTGATATATCGGGCCCCAGCTAACCGGTCTAGAAGTTCATCAATACGGGGCATTGGGTAAGGATCACTGACGGTATGGTCATTTAGTAGAGATGAGCGAGTACTAAAATGCTCGGGTGCTCAAAGCTCGGGCCGAGCATCCCAAGATACTCGTGTACTCGGCCCGAGCACCGACCCCAATGTTATCCTATGGGAGACCCGAGTATTTTTCTGGCGTGACCCCGGCAGCATGGAAAAACCCTAAAAATGTCACAAAACTATCAGAACAGTGCCGAAATGACATGGGAACAGCATGGGGAAGACCCCTGTAAGCATTTCAGTCCCCAAGGTCATTGCTGTGAACAATGTTGTCAGACTATTACGCCACTTTTACGGACTGTCAAGAAAATGTTACAAAATGAAACCAAAATGAATTTTCATGGTAAAAATGTTAAGGGCTCATACCCACTTGTGAGACAGTTGGTGTATGTTAGTTTTTTGGATTATATGAAAGATTTTAAAAAAAAATTGTGTGGCACTCCTATGCCCCTGGGAAGAGACATAAATGAAGGCCTCTTTAAATAATGTGCCCATTATAAGGAAGTTTATCTTTTGTAGTATTTCCCTATGCAGGGCCCTATGCAGGGCAGCCAAAAATTGTGTGGCACTCCGATGCCCCTGGATAGAGACGTGCATGAGGGCCTCTTTAAATAATGTGCCCATAGTAAGGAAGTGGGTCTTTTGTAGTCTCGCCCTTCGGAGGGAAGCCAAAGATTGTGTGACACTCCCATGCCCCTGGATAGAGACGTGCATGAGGGCCTCTTTAAATAATGTGCCCATTGTAAGGAAGTGGGTCTTTTGTGGTATTGCCCTAGGCAGGGTAGCCAAAAATTGTGTGGCACTCCCATGCCCCTGGGAAGAGATGTACATGAAGGCCTTTTTAAATAATGTGCCCATTTTAAGGAAGTTACTAGAAAATATAAAGGGAGACAAACGAGGCGCAAATAGTGCCCTATCACCGATGTTTAGTGAAAGGTGCGTGTGAAAATACAGGTGCACTAACCTGTACCAGTTGTGATCCCCACAACTGGTTAGTAGGCGTTTTGCATATGACAGCTGCCGCTGGACCTCCACCACCACTTCGCACGTGGGAAGAGAATCAGGTATCAGGATATAGGTGTCCACGGTCCGCGCTGCTATCACCGGGTGATTATCCCTGGATGCTTCAGTTGGTCCCCCAAAAAAGACAGGAGTCCTAGGGGTGATGTGACGGTTCCTTTATTCCACTTCCAGGTGGAAGTGGAATAAAGGAACTGTCACATCACCCCTAGGACTCCTGTCTTTTTTGGGGGACCAACTGAAGCATCCAGGGATAATCACCCGGTGATAGCAGCGCGCACCGTGGACACCTATATCCTGATACCTGATTCATTTTAAGGAAGTGGGTCTTTTGTAGTATTGCCCTAGGCAGGGCTGCTAAACATTTGGAGGCACCACAATGCCCCTCGATAAATGCATTGATGAGGGTTTCTTTAAATAATGTGCCCATTTTAAGGAAGTGGGTATTTTGTAGTTTTGCCCTAGGCAGGGCTGCCAAAAGTTGGGAGGCACTCTGATGCCCCTAGATGGAGGCGTGCATGAGGACCTCTTTAAATAATGTGCCCATTTTAAGGAAGTGGGTCTTTTGTAGGATTGCCCTAGGAAGAGCTGCCAAACATTGGGAGTTACCACAATGCCCCTGGATGGAGTCGTGCATGAAGGCCTATATAAATAATGTGTCCATTTTAAGGAAGTGGGTCTTCTGTAGTATTGCCCTAGGCAGGGAAGCAAAAAATTGTGTAGCACTCCCATGCCCCTGGATAAAGACGTGCATGAGGGTCTCTTTTAATATTGTGCCCATTATAAGGAAGTGGGTCTTTTGCAGGATTGCCCTAGGCAGGGCAACCAAAAATTGTGTGGCACTCCCATGCCCCTGGGAAGAGACGTACATGAAGGCCTGTTTAAATAATGTGCCCATTGTAAGGAAGTGGGTCCTTTGCAGTATTGTCCTTGGCAGGGAAGCCAAAAATTGTGGGCACTCCGATGCCCCAGGATAGAGACGTGCATGAGGGCCTCTTTAAATAATGTGCCCATTGCAAGGAAGTGGGTCTTTTTTAGGATTGACCTAGGAAGGGCTGCCAAAAATTGGGAGGCATTGCGATGTCCCTGGGAAGAAACATGGAGGAGAGTCTCTAAAAATTGTTCCCATTACAAAGGAGCAGGTCTCCTGTACTTGTAATGCCCATTCTGTAAGCATGGACTAAAACATTTACCCCTGGGGGGTTTACATGAAACTAATGCCTAACTTTTGAATGGTTAGGGTCATCTTCATCATAAATATGAAGTAAAAAAATTATGTTTTTGTGGCATCATGAACCACGGTCACACTGATCATATGATGGTGGTGGATGAGGAGAAGGAGGAGCAGTACAGCAAGTAGCCAAACACATGAAGTGTGTACCGATGTGTGGGTGCACGGAGATGCATGGCAATCTACCGGCACAAAATTTAAATTCCGCTATCATTTGGTGGTGGTGTGGTGAAGTTAGGCCCAAACCAATCCTTGTTCATCTTGATCAGAGTCAGCCTGTCAGCATTTTCAGTTGACAGGTGGGTGCGTTTATCTGTAATGATTCCACCTGTGGCAATAAAAACAGGCTCTGACAAAACGCTAGCGGCAGGGCAGGCCAGGACTTCCAAGGCATAGAGAGCCAATTCCTGCCACGTGTCCAGCTTGGATACCTAATAATTATAAGGCACAGAGGAGTCTAGGAGCACTTTAGTACGATCGGCAAGGTACTCTCTCAGCATCTTGGCAAACTTTGCAGTCCTTGTGACACTACCCCGCACCTCAGGGCCTGTGGTACGGGAGGTGCTGAGAAAAGTGTCCCAGATCTTTGAGAGTGTTCCCCTACCTCTACTGGATTGGACTTGTGCCTCTCTCGGCCGGACGCCTTGGTTGTCCACCGAATCGTGACCTCTGCTGCTAGTGTTTTCAGAAGGAATATTTTTGACTATTTCCGCAACTATGGCCTTCTGGTACTGCAGCATTTTTGTAAACCTCTCCGCCTCGGGAATAAGAGAAATAAAATTCTCCTTGTAGCGTGGGTCTAAAAGTGTCACCAACCAGTAATAAGTGTCCGCCAAGATGTTGATAACGCGAGGGTCACGAGACTTGCAGCGTATCATAAAGTCAGCCATGTGCGCCAGACTGTTAAAAGGCAAGCCTTCAGGGTCCTCACCAACAGCATGACTGGCCATGCTGGCCTCATCCTCCTCCTCATCCTCCTCCTCCTCTCCCCTGTCCTCTGGCCATTCACACTGAACCGACGGTCTTACAGTTGTGCATGTATTACCGTCAAAAAGTAGCTCTATTTCTTCATCCTCCTCGTCATAGTCCTCCAATGCACGATGGGATGAGATAAGGCTGGGCTGTGTGTAATTACCAAGTACAGTTACTTGCTGCAACTCATCGTGCCCCGCCTGCAATGCATCGTCTGCAATGCATCGTGATTTTGAGCAGAGAGCATTTTAGAAAACAGAAAAGCGGAATGGTGACGCTAATGATGGCGTCATCGCCGCTCACCATCTTGGTGGAGTCCTCAAAGTTTTGGAAGACGGTACATATGTCGGACATCCATGTCCACTCCTGAGGTCTTATATGTGGAGTTTGAACCGTATACCAGCAGCCTAGTTGATGCTGGTACTCAACAACTGCCCTCTTCTGCTCACAAATCCTGATCAACATGTGCAGTGTGGAATTCCAACGCATGGGGACATCACACACCAGTCTGTGAGCCGGAAGCTGCAAACGCAGCTGAAAGCCGGCAAGGCCGGCAGAAGCAACAGGTGACTTTCTAAAATGGGCACACAGGTGGCGTACTTTGACGAGCAGATCAGACAGCTCCGGGTAGGATTTAATAAACCGCTGAACCACGAGGTTGAGCACATGGGCCACGCATGGAACATGTGTCAGCTCACCTTGCCTCAGAGTCTCCACAAGTTTCCGGCCATTGTCACATACGACCATGCCTGGCTGTAGGTTCAGCGGTGTGAGCCAGTGATCTGCCTGCTGCTTCAGAGCTGTCCACAACTCTTCAGCGTTGTGGGGTTTGTCACCTATGCATATTAGTTTCAGCACAGCTTGTTGCCGCTTAGCCGAGGCAGTGCTGCAGTGCTTCCAGCTTGCGACTGGTGTGGAGGGTGAAGTGGAGGAAGAAGAGGAGGAGGAGACTGAGGAGCATGACGTGCCAGAGCTGTACACTGTAGGTGAAACCCTGACTGAGTTAGGGCCTGTAATCCTTGGTGTCGGAAGGACGTGTTCTGTCCCAAGCTCAGACTGGATCCCGGTTTCCAGAATATTAACCCAGTGTGCCGTCAGCAAGATGTACTGGCCCTGCCCACAAGCACTTATCCATGTGTCCATGGTTAGGTGGACTTTGCCTGAAACTGCGTTGTTAAGGGCACATATGATGTTTTGGGACACGTGCTTATGTAAAGCGGGGATGGCACACCGGGAAAAATAGTGGCAGCTGGGGACCGAGTAACGTGGGACAGCCGCCGCCATCAGGTTGCGAAATGCTTCCGTCTCCACCAGCCTAAAAGGCAACATTTCCAGCGCAAGCAGTCACGAAATGTGTGCATTTAGAACTGTGGCATGTGGGGCTTTGGCAGCATATTTGCACCTGCGTTCCAAAGATTTGTGTATGGATAACTGAACGCTGCGCTGGGACAAGGACATGGCTGATGAAGGTGCTATTTCTGCTTGTGCAAGCACAGGTGAAGGACAGGAGGCATCTTTGCATGCAGTATGGACAGGGAATTGGCTTGCACGCACAACAGTGGAAGACGCAGCCGTGTCACCCGCAGGCAATGCTCCTGGACTCTGCTGTACATCCCACAAAGTTGGGTGCTTTGCTGCCATGTGCCTGGTCATGCTGGTGGTAGTCAGGCTGCTAGTTTTGCTACCCCTGCTGATGCTGGCATGGCAGGTGTTGCAAATGGCCTTTTTGGAATTATCTGCAGACACCTTAAAAAACAGCCAGACTCGGGAAGACCTAACAGTTGTACTGGCAACTACAGTCGTGTTGTTGTTCCGGGGAACGGTTGCCTGCCTTCTGCCTGCAGCCACCACCCTGCTTCTTCCGGCCTCTTGTAATGCTATGCCTCCCTCCCCCTGTGCACTGCTTTCCTCGCTCTGCATGTTCTCCTGCCAGGTTGGGTCAGTTACTGGATCATCCACCACGTCATCTTCCACTTCCGCACCCTGGTCCTCCTCCTGACTTTCTGGCAATTGTGTGTCATCATCGTCCACCCCTTGCTGAGACACGTTCCCACCATTGCCTTCGTGAGATTGTGGCTGCTCAAATATTTGTGCATCGGTACATACGATCTCCTCAAGACCCACTTCAACTGGAGCTGGTGAGAGGCCAGAATCTACGAATGGATAAGTGAACAGCTCTTCAGAGTGGCCAAGTGTGAGATCAGTTATGTCCGGGGCCAGGCACTCGGCATGGTGGGATGAAGGAATATCAAAGTGTGGAATGTGCTGTCCAGTCTCAGAGCTACTGACACTTGACCGTGTGGAAGACAGGGTATTTTTGGTGGTGCCAAGCTGACTGAAAGCATTATCCGCTATCCAACTAACAACCTGTTGACACTGGTCTTGGTTTAATAGTGGAGTACTGCTGCGGTGCCCTAGAAATTGTGACAGGAAGGTCTAGCGAAATGATGTGGGCGTTTGTCGTGGTGCAATCCGAGCTTGCACATGGCCTCGGCCTCTGCCTACACCACCATCACGTCCAGTTCCTTGTCCCTTGCCACCAGTCTTACGCATTTTCAATGTTGTGCTAACTGTATATGTGGCGCCCCGCAACGAGTGCGTCACAGGAGGGTATTGCATCCCTGACTGAAGATGCAATATTCTCCGTCTCGGTAATGACATGGTTAACACTCAGAGCTCCATACTCTACATGCACCACTAGAATAGAGGGCCAATCAGGTCCTGGTGGGCGGAGTGAAGGAGTAGTGTGTGAGGAGTAAAGTAGGAGTAGTAGTAGTCGTTGGAGGAAGAATGTAACGAAGGAGGAAAAGGGGGCTCTGCACAGTTCTGTGCAGCCCTGAAAGCCACTTACCGGATGGCGCCATTAATCGGTGCCCTAGACCGGGACACGGGCATCTTACTTAACGGGTTCAATTATACCCGTGCCCAAAAACCACCCACCGGATCACTGGTTCCAAGGCGAGCAAGTCGTTCACCGCAGCTCCGCAAACCAGGGTGAAGAACCGCTTCCCAGAGGCATCTCACCACCGCAGCCATCTAAGTTGTCTTGCCAGCAGGGACCCACCCCTGGGACACAGGACCTTCTGCAGTTTATATACAGTCAGAACCTCCAAATAGAATCTCCCAAGTACCCCGACCTGGTAACCTAAGGCAACTCCGGCAACCCGTTAGAGAGAGGAGGAACACCGCGGAGCTCTGAATCAACACCAGTCATTGCTGGGACCCCCCGGTCCGTTACCAAAGACTGTATACCCTGTAGCATCTTACCGGTTGCAGTAAAAGACCCGTTACAGAGAACGCTGGTGTCTGTGTTTCCTTCAGAACTGGTAAAACCTACACTTTCAGCGTTACCGAGCTGCTATACTCCATCTAGGACAGCTCCAGGCCTCGGGGACTCCCGCTCATCCTGTGGGGAGCGTCCCATCTAGCTGCCGTACATCCCCCAGAGGCCCAAGCAGCGCCGGTGAAATCATCGGAATTCCTGCAGGTGGCGTTACGACAAGAAAGAATTAAACCCCTATCCGTTCAAATTGCCCCTTTTTGATCTGACCACCGGGCCCCACAGCCTCGGGCGCAGAACCGTGACGAGAGAAGCAACACCCGAGATGTGAAGACCCGGCTACGGTGAATCATATACAGCTAAATGAAGGCGTCCAAGAAATGGTTTTTAGCAGCACACTGAGATAACAGATTAAGACCCTGCAGTTGGCTGGTCAGATACAAACGCTGACAAGAATAGCGAATCTTTTGGCATATCCTAATTTACATTACAACCTACTCCTGGCGCACTCAAATGTTAAAAAAATGCAGACAAGATTTGTTTTTTAGCTGGACACTGAGATAACAGAATAAGGCCCTGCAGTTGGACTGGTTAGACACAAACGCTGACGAGAATAGCGAGTCTTTTGGCGTATCCTAATTTACGCTACAACCTACTCCTGGCGCACACAAATGTTAAATGAGTGTAGACAAGAGTTGGTTTTTAGCTGGACACTGAGATTAGAGATTAAGGTCCTGCAGGTGGACTGGTCAGCCACAAACACTGACGAGAATAGCAAGTCTTTTGGCGTATATAATTTACGCTACAACCTACTTCTGGTGCACACAAATGTTAAATGAATGCAGACAAGAGTTGGTTATTAGCTGGACACTGAGATTAGAGATTAAAGCGAACCTGTCACCCCCCCGGGCATCAAAAGCTATAATAGCCACCTTCTGCAGCACTAAGGCTGCATTCAGGGAAGGTGGCTATAAGCTTTGGATGCCCTTTGTAGTATGAAATATGAAGTTAGGTAAATGCTCACTCTTAGGAAGACCAAAGACCGGGAGGCGGGGTTTCACGCTCCTCCGGCCCGCCCCCTCTTGTCAGTCATGGTGCTCGGCTGCTGCTGCCTCCCATGACTGTGTAAAATGAACGCGCGTCTCCGTTCTCCTGCACGGAGCCGCGCATGCACTGTGCGCCCGGTGTCCAGGAAGTCATCGATACCGGGCGCACAGCGCATGCGCGGCTCCGTGCAGGAGAACGGAGACGCGCGTTCATTTTACACAGTCATGGGAGGCAGCAGCAGCCGAGCACCATGACTGACAAGAGGGGGCGGGCCGGAGGAGCGTGAAACCCCGCCTCCCGGTCTTTGGTCTTCCTAAGAGTGAGCATTTACCTAACTTCATATTTCATACTACAAAGGGCATCCAAAGCTTATAGCCACCTTCCCTGAATGCAGCCTTAGTGCTGCAGAAGGTGGCTATTATAGCTTTTGATGCCCGGGGGGGGTGACAGGTTCGCTTTAAGGCCCTGCAGGTGGACTGATCAGACACAAACACTGACGAGAATAGCAAGTCTTTTGGCGTATCCTAATTTATGCTACAACCTACTGCAGCTGCACTAAGATGCTAAATGAATGCAGACAAGATTTGGTTTTAAACTTCACAAAGAATGAATCGGGGCACTGGACACCTTATACCAATGTAACAGCAGACAGTGATTCAATGGGGGTGCTCGCCTGTGTCAGCACTAGATCATAGTCCAAATGTATAAAGAAAGGAGGCACTCACCCATATATAAAGTTGGTCTCAGGCTTCTTTATTCAGCCTTCCGGCATGAAGCTGGGTGCAAGTTGTAGGGGAGGGGGTGGTGGAGGTGCAGACAACAGTGACTGTTTCGGATGTAATCACCCTTCCACCCTTTTGGAAGGGTGATTACATCCGAAACAGTCACAGTTGTCTGCACCTCCACCACCCCCTCCCCTACAACTTGCACCCAGCTACATGCCGGAAGGCTGAATAAAGAAGCCTGAGACCAACTTTATATATGGGTGAGTGCCTCCTTTCTTTATACATTAAGATTTGGTTTTTAGCTGGACACAGAGATAACAAATTAAAGCTCTGCATTTGGACTGGTCAGACACAAACGCTGACGAGAATAGCGAATCTTTTGGCGTATCCTAATTTGCACTAAAACCTACTCCTGCCTATAGAGAGCTAAATGAATCCCTAAAAGCACTGTTTTGGGATGGATGAGCCTGTCCACTAGCCCCAGATGTGATGCAGGCTGGTATACTGGCACAACAAAGTTTGCTATATACCCTGCCTGCCTGTATACAGCTCTATTAGTCCTCAGAAGGACTGGTGTGGTAATTAAACTGGCAGCCCTGCGCCTACAGTAGCTGAAAGGCCACAAATCTGTCTCTCAATCAGCAGCAGCTCTCCCTACACTGACTGTCTGTGGAGCAGAGTGGTTGTGGAGCCCCCACGGGACGGGGATACTCGGTGCCGGACCGGTCGGTGCCGGGGAAGTCACGGGTGACTTGGTCCGGACCGTGTCCCTGGGCCCGCACAATAAGATGGGGAATATTTACAAGGGGATTTGTCACTCGTGACGCCACCCACTTGATTCGGCCAGCGATGGGGCCGCCGCTGCTGCAGAACCTCGGGGGGCGATGGAATGGCAGCGGAGATGGTGTAGTTCCAGTGGGGAGAACTGTATCCCCCCGGAGCAGTAAGGGTTAAAATCTATTGAGGTTATAGATGGTGGAGACAGGGTTAAAGGACACACACTCACGTTTGGTCGACACACTGGTGCACTTCTCCTTCTCTCCTGAGGCTGCAGAGCTGACAGGCTTGTAGCAGGGGGGAGCTCTCTGTGCTGAATCTGGGGCAAAGGTCGCAATCAATACACAGACTCACAGTTTTGCTGTTTTCCAAAGCTTTACTGCTGATGTTACTGCAGATTATAGTCCACGGAGTCTGTAATGGTGCCGAGCTCTCTTCCCACCCTGTCCGGGGTCGTCAGCGTCCTTATGCTGCACTGTGTGTGTGTCCTGGCTGCTGCTATTAGCTGAGCTGCTGGGATTCCTCACGTCTCTCTCTCTGTATTCTGCTGGTACCACTTGGCTAGGCAACTTGAGTCCTCGGTGCTGTGCTGACCCCTCCGTGTTGCTTTGCTCTGGTACTAGGGGGCATCTAGAGATCCCACTGTTCCTGGATTCACTGTGCTGTGGGTGCCAGACACAGTACCGGATCCGGTGTCCGTTCTGTGCGTACTTCTGGGGCAAGTGAAGGTATCACTCCAGCTCCCAGACGTGTTCCTCAATCTGTAGTTCTCCTGTTCCTCTGACCCTCACTAGGTCTGCACTGAGCTAACTCTGCTCTCTGTGTGCTCTTCACAGCACTACACCGTGCTGCACGGTCTGAGCTGTTCTCTTCTCAGTTCTCCAGGAACTGACTGAGCTCTCCCTCATGAGCAAGAGTATATAAGGAAGCAGGTGGTGCTCCCCTCTTGGCCCAGAGGTGGTAGTGTTTGTCAGTGTGTAGTGGGGGAGAGAACCCATGTGATGTTATTGTGGCACATTAACCTATGTGGTGCCGCATTCCCCCTTAGTTAAATACAGTACTTCGGGACTGTAGAAAAACAAGTAAACAACAATTAAACACAATTAATATTTACATAGACTTAAAAATGAAAAAGTACAAAAATCACTAGAATGTGAAAAAGAGTTCGAAAGTCAAAAAGCAGTTCTTCCGGAGGTTTAGTCTATTGCCTCTGGGCTGATGAATATATACAAGAGAGTTCTTACCACAACCAGTCCGTGGTATATGTGGTCCATAAGTAAATAAGAAAAGTTCAAAGTTCATACAGGATAGTCTCTGTAGGTACTGGGCTTTTTAACGTTGCAATAACTATATACATTTGTCCACGGGCGTTTCTGCTTAGGAGGCCTGAATTCGCTACACCACCCCCAGGCACTTTCTTTCCCTAACTTAATGTACATGGGGGTCAATCCAGTTCCTCCACCCTCTTGGACGCAGTCTACTGGGCTCAATTTACGTTTACTTTACATTTAAACAAACATATTTACATTACATATTTAATTCTGCATTTTACTCTTTGTACCTAGCTGGTAACTGAACTTGCGTACTACGCTCTGATCTGCGCAATGTTGGTGGAGTTAGTCTGAAAGTGTGAGTAGACGTGTACCTATTTGGGGTGCATGGTGCTATGGCAGATGGAGGTCTGACTGCAGGACTGGCAAGTTCACTGGGACCAGGAATTTGTTCTTCCTCTTCGGATTCTACTTCCAGTTCTTGAAGTCTTGGGTCTTCTTCAGGTAACACAGGTTCTGGTAACACAGGTTCTGGTAACACAGGTTCTGGTTTTGGGTCCACCATTGAAGGGAATGCAATCATGGGTACGACAACTGCTCCATGGTAATTTGGCCATGTTTTAGGAAAATCTCCTAGTACCGTGTGGAATACTTCTTCTTTTTCTTGGATAGGTTGGACCTGTACAGATTCTATGACTTCAGGTGTCTTCAGGGTTTCAGGACAAAATTTAAGTTGATCACGAGATACGACTGCTGAAGTTCTTCCTTCATCTTTGCTTATCAAACCGGTTTTAACATTGTCTAGGTTAGATGGTAAGACTGTGTATGGGACGGTTTCCCACTAATTATCCAGTTTGTTTGTACGTCTCTTTCTCTTGAGAACTTGATCACCTTCTTGTAATGGCATTGCTTGAGCATATCTGTTAAAGGTCTTCTCTTGTCTTGTTCTTGCTTGTTGTAGGTTTCTCTCTACACATTCTTGCACTTGTTGATACTGCTTCTGAGGTTTGGTATCCCAATCTGTTTCTTCTACTTCTGTATCTGGTTTTTCAATTCCCATTTCTAGATCAATTGGTAATTTACCGGGTCTTGCGCGCATAAGGTATGCTGGAGTGCAGTTTGTAGAACTCACGGGGAAATGGTTGTATAAGTCTACCAAATCAGGTAATTTATCTGGCCACTGGTTTCTTTCTGACTCTGGTAAGGTCTTTAACAGTTCAATTACAATATGATTCATCTTCTCGCATAAACCATTTGTTTGGGGATGATACGTTGTTGTGCGAATCTTCTTACAGCCATACATATTGCAGAATTCCTTGAATAGTTCTGATTCAAAAGCTGGACCTTGGTCTGCAAGGACTTGTTCTGGGTAACCTACAGAAATGCGTCTGGAATGCTTTTGCTGCAGTCTTCGCTGTCAAGTCTTTGACGTGTACCAACACTAAGAAGCGTGAGTAATGGTCCACGATGGTTAGGGCATAGACATAGCCTGACCGGCTTGGTGACAACTTGACGTGACCTAATGCGACTAGTTCAAGTGGTTGCTTGGTTACTATTGGTTGAAGCGGAGCTTTCTGTAGATCTTTCCTTCTGAGGTTGCATGGGGCACATCTTCTGCACCATAATTCAATGGATCTTCTCATTCCAACCCAATAGAATCTGTCTCTTAGGATTGCTTCTAACTTCTTCCATCCAAAATGACCTGCGTTGTCATGATAAGCCTCTAAGACCATTTGAGTGGCTCGCTTGGGCACGATAATCTGCCAGACCAGTTCATGCGTTTTAGGATTGGTATGCATTCTGCAGAGCTTCCCTTGATGCAGGAACAACTTGCCTCTATCCTTCCATAGCTGTATAGCTTCAGCTGGGGCATTCTGATCGGGGTGTGCGCTTTGTTGCGTAAGCAGGTCTTTCACTAGCTTCACGACCGGATCGTTATCTTGGGTTTCGGCCCATTCGTAGTGTCTTAACGGGTTAAGATTTATTTCCTGCTTTCTTTGGTAGGCGCCGGGCTGACAATCTTGTACCTTTGAACGATGAAAGGCCGGTAGTTCAATCTCTTCCAACTCTTCCGGTTCCTCTTCCACGTCTTTCAGGTGCGGCATCCGGGATAAGGCATCTGCGTTCCCATTCTTACGGCCTGCCCGATATTTGATGACAAAGTTGTAATTAGATAGCCGGGCTATCCATCGCTGCTCCAGAGCTCCTAATTTTGCTGTGTCCAGGTGAATCAACGGGTTGTTATCCGTGTAGATGGTGAATTCTGCACCCGCCAAGTAATGTTTAAAGCGTTCTGTTACAGCCCAAACTACTGCCAGTAGTTCTAACTTGAAGGAGCTGTAGTTCTCGGGATTTCTTTCTGTAGGCCGGAGCTTCCTACTTGCAAAGGCAATAACTCTGTCTTTGCCTCCTTGCTTCTGCGACAATACTGCTCCCAGTCCCACGTTGCTGGCATCCGTGTATAGAATGAAGGGTTGATGGTAATCAGGGTATGCCAGGATCTCTTCTCCCGTCAGCGCACTTTTCAGCTTGTTGAAGGAATCTTCTCTTTCCTCATCCCACCGTGTCAGGAAATTACAGTTTGAAGTCTTCTTTAATCGTCCTACCAGAATGTCTTGCAGAGGAGCTGCTAGCTTCGTGAATCCTCGGATAAATCTTCTATAATAGCCTACCAGGCCCAGGAATTGCCTCACTTCTTTCACGTTCGTAGGTCTTGGCCAATCCCTTATCACTGTGACTTTATCAGGATCCGGTGCTACTCCCTCTGAACTCACGACATGTCCCAGGTACTGTACCTTTGGTTTGAGAAGGTGACACTTGGATGGCTTGATTTTCATGCCATATTTCGATAAAGCTTTGAACACTTCTGCCAGGTCTTGTAGATGTTGCTCGTACGTCTTCGAGTAGACTATGACGTCATCTAGGTACAGGAGGACAGTTTCAAAATTCTTGTGTCCTAGGCAGCTCTCCATCAGACGTTGGAAGGTCCCGGGTGCGTTGCAGAGTCCGAACGGCATACAATTGAACTCACAGAGGCCCATCGGCGTAGTAAACGCTGTCTTCTCCTTGTCGGCCTCGGCCACAGGAACCTGCCAGTACCCACTAGTCAGACCAAGGGTGGAAAAGTAGTTAGCAGATTTTAATGCAGCTAATGACTCCTCAATCCTAGGTAATGGGTATGCGTCCTTATGTGTGATGCGATTAATCTGCCGGTAATCTACGCACATTCTCATGGTCCCATCCTTCTTTTAACTAACACTAGAGGTGCTGCCCAGGGGCTACAACTGTCTCTTATAACCCCTGCAGATTTCATTTCTCTGAGCATATCTTTGGTGGTTTGGTAGTGAGCTGGCGGTAAGGCTCTATACCTCTCTTTTATAGGTTGATGGTTACCTGTGGGTATAGTGTGCTCTACTCCTTTAATCTGCCCAAAGTCTAACAGGTGTTTACTGAATATTTGTTCATATTCCTTCACTACCCGGTATACTCCATGCTTGTGACGGGGAGGTGTAGAACTGGTACCTACATGCAACTTCTGGCACCAATTCTCCAGCTTCTCCTCTAAGCCATTGTCATCCGCCTGACATGACGGGTTCAAGGGCTCGGCGGCTGTGATGTTATTGTTATCAACCGTGTATAACTTAGCCATGGTAGCATACTTTGGTAACGTGATCTCATCATCTCCGCAGTTTAATAGGCGTAATGGCACTCTTCCCCTGTGTACGTCAACTACTCCTCTAGCAGTGAGTATGGTGGGTCTGCTGTCTGAGTACACGGGTTCTACCAGGGCCTGATAGTCTTGCCCTTTAATGCCTATTGTGGCTCTGCACCATACCAACATTTCAGTTTTGGGAGGAATTACAATGGGTATTGGATCACTTACTCGTACACTGCCGATCTCACCTCCGGAGATTTCTACCTGCTGCTTCAACATCAAGGCTTTGATCTCTTTGTGCAGAAGCCTCTGTTGTCCAGTTCCGGCAGTCTCGGCGATTTGCTACAAAACACTTAACACTTCGAAAAAACATTTCTCAATTACATTCATTCCGACCAGCATCACGGGTTCATGGTCTCGCCGGTTAACATCTATGATTACAATACCCTGGTTCTGCAATTCTACCTTCCCAACCTGAATATTCATCTCTCTAAATCCAACCTTTGGTATTACCTGTCCATTACTAGCCCATATATCAAAGTTAAAGTCATCTGGCGCATTAGTAATGTCTGAATCAGCCCAGTACCTTTTACATAGAACATGTGGGATGGATGTTATTTGGGATCCGGTATCCAGCAGGGCACTAAAGGGGATGCCATCCAACACAATAGGGATCACCGGCTTTCCTCCCACGAATTTGTCATACCAGGCGGAGGGGCCTTGAGCGTTCATTCCTGGGGAGCGGCCCCCTGCCCAGGGAATCGTCGTTTAAAGGACACTCACGAGCAAGATGGCCTGATTTCTGGCAACGGCGGCAAATGGGCTGTCCATCTGGTTGGTAGCGATCGCTGGGTCGTCCTCTTGCTGCTGGGTATCTTCTGGGCCTCATCCGCGGAACATCCTCTCTGCTGGTCGCCAACTCGATCTTGGGTGCAGGTTTTGACTCTCGCAGTTCCTTGATGACCTTGGCCATGGAGATCACGGTGTCTGTCAGGACATCTAGCTTTTGGTTGAGGGCTGCATTTGAGATATATTCCCCAGCCTCAGCAGCAGTCGCTGACATAGCAGATGTCGCTGGCGCTGCCGGCTGCTGAGCTGCTGCTGCAGTGTCAGGCACAGGTGTTAATTCTCGTGGCTCTTCCAGCTGCTGCAGACGGATAACTCTATCTTTCAGCTCAGTAAATGTCATGTCAGGGTTCTGCAACAGTATCATGCTTAACTGTCCTCGATAGGAAGGGGAATGGAGGCCCTCTATGAATTGGTCAAATAGCATTTTATCAGCTCCTGGGGCTAAAGCAGGTTCTGCCAGCTTAAGGGCTTTGAGTGCTTCTTGCAGGTTCAAGGCAAAGTCTCTGGCACTCTGTTTAGGTTTCTGGTGGCATGCAAAGAACCTCATCTTAGCCCGGGTATCAACAGCAGATTCAAAAGTTGCTTTCAGTCTGGCTGCTAGATGTTCTACAGTGTCCTTATCCGTGTCCAGCCAGGATGCGACCTCCCGCCGTGCATTGCCCGTTAATTGTCCCATTATCATTCCTACACGCTGGGCTTCAGTCAGGGGATACATCACATAGTACTCTTTAATCTTTTACATAAAGTCAGTTAAGGTATTAGGCTCACCGGAGTATTGGGGCAGCCACATTGCCCCTGGAGTATACGGCATCAGGAACGGCATGATGGGTGCTGTTCCTTGTGCAGCTGCACCGCCGGACGCTACTGGCTGACCCGGCGCTGCAGCTCCATCGGCTACTCCGCCGCCGTCTTGTACATCGGCCTGCGACATCTTGGGCCCCCTTAGTTAATATGCGCCCTCCGTCTTCCGCGTCCGTCCGGATGTCTATGGGAGGTTCCGGGGCGCAGCAGGGATCTCCTTCCCCGACGGATGTCGTCAGCACCAAGGGAGGAGGCTGGGTTCACGCCAATGCAGGGTACCGCCCCCTTTTTTTCCCGCGCGCCGCGCGCTCCATAATGGCTGATTCTCAAATATACAGTTCAGATGGCGCACAGGGTCCAATTCCTTTTGGACCGGGTAGATCCTGTTCGTGACGCCAGGTTGTGGAGCCCCCACGGGACGGGGGTACTCGGTACCGGACCGGTCGGTGCCGGGGAAGTCACGGGTGGCTTGGTCCGGACCGTGTCCCTGGGCCCGCACAATAAGATGGGGAATATTTACAAGGGGATTTGTCACGAGTGACGCCACCCACTTGTTGCGGGCAGTGATGGGGGCCGCCGCTGCCGCAGAACCTCCGGGGGTGATGTGATGGCAGCAGACATGGTGTAGTTCCAGTGGGGAGAACTGTATCCCCCCGGGGCAGTAAGGGTTAAAGTCTATTGGGGTTATAGATGGTGGAGACGGGGTTAAAGGATACACATGTTTGGTCGACACTGGTGCACTTCTCCTCTCCTGAGGCTGCAGAGCTGACAGGCTTGTAGCAGGGGGGAGCTCTCTGTGCTGAATCTGGGGCAAAGGTCGCAATCAATACACAGACTCACAGTTTTGCTGTTTTCCAAAGCTTTACTGCTGATGTTACTGCAGATTATAGTCCACGGAGTCTGTAATGGTGCCGATCTCTCTTCCCACCCTGTCCGGGGTCGTCAGCGTCCTTATGCTGCACTGTGTGTGTGTCCTGGCTGCTGCTATTAGCTGAGCTGCTGGGATTCCTCACGTCTCTCTCTCTGTATTCTGCTGGTACCACTTGGCTAGGCAACTTGAGTCCTCGGTGCTGTGCTGACCCCTCCGTGTTGCTTTGCTCTGGTACTAGGGGGCATCTAGAGATCCCACTGTTCCTGGATTCACTGTGCTGTGGGTGCCAGACACAGTACCGGATCCGGTGTCCGTTCTGTGCGTTCTTCTGGGGCAAGTGAAGGTATCACTCCAGCTCCCAGACGTGTTCCTCAGTCTGTAGTTCTCCTGTTCCTCTGACCCTCACTAGGTCTGCCCTGAGCTAACAATGCTCTCTGTGTGCTCTTCACAGCACTACACCGTGCTGCACGGTCTGAGCTGTTCTCTTCTCAGTTCTCCAGGAACTGACTGAGCTCTCCCTCATGAGCAAGAGTATATAAGGAAGCAGGTGGTGCTCCCCCTCTTGGCCCAGAGGTGGTAGTGTTTGCCAGTGTGTAGTGGGGGAGAGAACCCATGTGATGTTATTGTGGCACATTAACCCATGGGGTGCCACATGACAAGCACAGCGTGGCCAGGTCTTATAAAGACCTGATGACGCTGTGCGGCCAGCCAATCACTGTAATGCCACAACAAACATGGCTGTGGCATTACAGTGTCTGTCAGCCAATTCCTGCATGCGGGCTGGCTCTGTAAAGAGCGCTAACATGCAGGGAGGTGGACCCTGAGCATAGCAAGAGTATCGCAAGATTACTCGGTACTCTGAGTACCCCGAGTGCTGAGATAATCGTGCGAGTACCGAGTAGTGACAAGCATACTCGCTCATCCCTATCGTTTAGTCGTCAATAGTCCACACAAAATCGAATACTCCCATCTTTCTTCGGTACTAACACCACAGGCATGGCCCAAGGGCTATGGGAGGCCTGGATTAGCCCAAGCTGTAACATCTCCTCCAGTTCGTGTTGCATGGTGTTTCGAACTGATTCAGGTACTCGGTAAGGAGCCTGTTGTATGGGACGGATGCCCTGAGCGTCCACATGATGTTGGGTGACGGTGGTTCCACCTGGTCAGAATGAGAAGGCAGCCTGTCTCTGATGGAGCACTCCCAGCATCTGTTTTTCCTGTAAGGAATCCAGGTGAGCTCTCAGAAGGACCTGTTCCACAGTGGATGGGGCTCTCGCTGCTTCCACAAGATCAGGTAGGGAGTCCTCTTCCTCCTGACCATCTTTTAAAGCTAGCCGACAGCTTGCTATCACAGGTAGTGTCCAGTCATGGTACTCCTTGATCATATTCACATGGACAGTCTTTTGTCTTAGCCCCTGATCATCTAAAGCAAGAAGGAAATTGGTATCAATTAGGTTTCTGAGAACTTGGAAGGTACCCTCACATTTTTTTGTCTGCAGTTTATTCTGCCGATGGGGAACAATCATTAAGACCTGTTGTCCTTCTACAAACTCCCGATAGCGTGCTTTGCGGTCATACTATGTCTTCTGTCTGGTTTGAGCCATACGCACATGACTCTGGGCTAAACTAGCAAGTTGTGCCAGGGTTTTCCGAAGCTTTAGGACATAAGGGACAACAGGGGCTCCTGTATCTTCAACTTGCCTCTCCCAGTATTCCTTGAGCAGGGTTAAGGGTCCTCTGACCTTTCTTCCATACAGTAGTTCAAAGGGGGAAAACCCAGTGGACTCCTGGGGAACTTCCTGATAGGCAAACAGGAGATGGGGTAGGTACTTCTCCCAGTCTGGATCCCTGTCAGTGAAGGCCCTTAGCATATTCTTCAGAGTGCCATTGAATCGTTCACAAGGTCCATTTGTTTGGGTATGATACGGTGTTGTTCGGATTGCTCATACTCCACAGGTGCGCCACAGACACTGTACCAGCTCCGACATGAACTGAGAGCCTTGGTCTGACAAGATCTCACTGGGGAATCCTACTCTGGTGAAAATGGTAACCAAGGCCTCAGCCACCTTGGCTTCAGAAATACTTGACAAGGCCACAGCTTCTGGATATCGTGAGAATTTCCTGCTTTCCAGATTTACTTGGTTTAGCCAGAGGTCCAATGATATCCACAGCTACTCTTTGGAAGGGTTCTTCTATTATAGGGAGCGGTTGCAAGGGTGCCTTTTGGTGATCTCCGGGTCGCCCTCTACGCTGACATATGTCACAAGTTCAGCAGAAATGCGCTACGGCTTGGGAAATCCCCGGCCAATAGAAAGTTTGAGTCAATCGTCTCTCGGTGCGGGTTTTGCCTTGATGGCCAGCAGTAGGGATGTCATGAGCAAGGTGTAATAGGGGAATTCTGTATTTCTGCAGAACAATCAGCTGTTTGCTATACATCCAGGGCTTATCTAGGGAGTCAGCTTTTGTAACCCGATACAGATGTCCATTTTCTCGGATAATTGTTTCCCCATTCTCCCCTAACTGCCCTATTTCAACTCAAGCTCTGAAACTAGATAGGGTGGGGTCAGTCTCTACTAGTGATGGGCGAGTCCTAAATTACTCGGAATCGCTTGACTCTAGCGAGTCCGAGCCCGGGACTCGCTACTCGTTGCGAGTCTAGCGAGTCCAATGTTAATGAATGGGGAAGCGAGTATTTCAGCGATTCCTGTGCTCCTGGACCCTAACGAGAGCAGACAGAGCAGTGAATAACTCGCATTCAGCACGGATTGCTGTGTCCACTAGCGATTTGCGATTTTGAAGTCCTCCGTTTTGCTCTGAAGCCCAGAAAATCGTTTCAACAGCACTACAGAAGATAAACAGGAAGTCGCCTCTGCTAATAAGCGATTTACTGCACAGGCTGATGTTATCTGCACACACAGGCCGATCTGATCTGCACACACAGGCCTACCAAAGATGTGTAGCAGACGAGATACAGACAGGCTGATTGGCCTGGTTGAAGAGCGGCCTCAGCTGTGGCAGCCCACCCACCCTGGCTATCGGGATGACAGACAGCGAAATCTGTGTTGGAGGTCCATAGCCAGAAGTATGTTCCCGTCTTTTGATGAAGCTGGACAAGATGGACAGGCAAACCTTGGTAAGAGTTATGTGATGTAAATTGTAGTGATGAGAGAGTACCAAAATGCTAGTGTGCTCGATGCTCGGGCCGAGCATCCCAAGATACTGGTGTACTCGGGCCGAGCATCCCAAGATACTGGTGTACTCGGGCCGAGCACCGAGCCAAATGTTATCCTATGGGAGACCCGAGTACTTTTATTAAATGACCACCGCCAGCATGTAGAAACCCTATAAATGTCACAAAACTCTCAGAAGAGTGCTGAAATGGCATGTCAACAGCATGGTGAAGAACCCTGTAAGCATTTCTGATTGAAAAGTCACAGCTGTGAAAAATGTTGTTAGATTTTTACGCCATTTATATAGAGTCACCAGATAAAGTTCATAAATGACACCAAGAATAATTTTCATGGCGGAAATGTTAAGGGCGCATACCCACTAGTGAGAGACAGCTGGTGTTTGCTACTTTGTGTGATGACATTAAAGATTCTCCGTGAAAACATTGTGTTGAACTCCGATGTCACTGAGAAGAGATGTACATGAAGGCCTCTTGACATAATGTGCCCATTTTGAAGAAGTGTGTCTATTTTACTATTTCCCTTTGCCAGGGTGGCCAAACATTTAGAGGCTACTAGTGATGGGCGAATCCTACAATACTCAGAATCGCTAGACCATTCTCCATGGATAGAGACGTGCATGAGGGCATCAAAACAATGTAATGCCCTTTCTGAAATAATGTGTGAAAAAATTTAACAATGGGGGTATACATGAAACAACGACCTAACTTTTTTAACGGTCAACATGGTGGCGCATGCGGAGAAGGGTGAGCAGTCCAGCAATTATCAAAAGTACAGAAGTGTGTACCCATGGGTGAGTGTAGGTTAATGGAACCTTTTCAATATTTTAATTCCGCTCTCATTTCCTGGTGGTGTGGTGAAGTGTGGCCTAATCCAACCCTTGTTCATCTACATCTGAGTCATTCTGTCTTCATTTTCATTTCACAGGCGGCTGCGTTTATCAGTAATGATTCCACCAGCGGAAACTAAAACAAAAATCTGAAAAAATGCTAGCGGCAGGGCAGGCCAGGACTTCCAAGGCGTAGAGAGCCAATTCATGTAACATGTCTATATGGGATACCCAATAATTGTAAGGCACACAGCAATGTCGGACTACAGTTATTAGATCTGCAAGGTACTCCTTCAGCATCTGGCCAAACTTAATATTTCTTGTGGGACTACCCCGCACCTCAGGTGCTCCGGAACATTAGGGGCTGAGAAAACTGGCACACATCTTAAAGAGTGTTCCCCTACCTCGGGCGGATTACACTTGTGCCCCTCTTGGCCGTACGCCTTGGTTGTCCACTGATTCAAGATCGATGCAGCTATCGTTTTCTGTGGAGAATGCTTCGTGTAATTCAACAACTATGGCCTTCTGGAAATGCTACATTTTAGCTGACCTCTCCGCCTCTGGAATAAGCAACATAAACTTCTCATTGTAGCGTGTTTCTAACACTGTTAACAAACAGTAATGTTTTTGGGCCTGAGATGTTCTTAACGCGAGGGCTTAGCATTAAGTCAAGCATGTGCTTTTGACCCTTTTACCAACGCCATAGGTGAGGCAGGTACTCAACAACTGCCCTCTTCTGGTCACAACTCATGAAAAACATGTGCAGAGTTGCGTAACAACGCGTGGGGACATCACACACCAGTCTGTGCGCCAGAAGCTGAAAAAGGCCCCGCCAAGCCGTCAAGGACGCCAGAAGCTGTAGGTTAATTTACATAAAATGAACACAGGCGTCAAACTTTTAAGAGGAGATCATACAGCTCTGGGTATGATTTTAGAAACTGCTGAACCACAAGGTTGAGCACATGGGCAACACATGGAACATGTGTCAGCTGGCCTCTCATCAAAGCCGCCAACATGTTCCGGCCATTGTCGCACATGACCTTTCCTGGTTTTAGGTTCAGAGGTGTGAGCCAGTGATCTGCCTGCTGTTTCAGAGATGTACACACCTCTTCTGCATTTTGGGGTTTGTCACCTATGCATATTAGATTCAGCACAGCCTGTTGCTGCTTCGCCGAGGCAGTGCTGCAGTGCTTCCAGCTTGGGACTGTTGTGGAGAAAACAGTGGAAGAGGATGCGCAGACAGGTTCCTTCTCTTGCCAGAACCCTCTCGCGATATGGTCCCTGCAGGTTTATCCTTCTCTCCCTTCTCTCAAGGTGTACAGTATACTTAATCATGGGTACAAAAAGGGAAAGAAGTTCCTGTCTATTGTATATTTGGCACTATTGTTTGAGAGAAGTGAATGTGTTATCAAATCTGATGTCTGTATTTTATTCATCTGCTTTCAGTTGATGTGGTGATGAAGAGATGGAGGAGCTGCCGGGACCAGTATAGGAAGGAGTACGAACGGCAGTTACGCCTGGGCCCACAAGCTGCACCACCGTTGCGTGTTTACGCCCACTATTACAGACTGGCATTCATTCGGCCATTTGTGCGTCTTAGAAGGTCCGTAATGGAAGATTATCATTTGCCCATACCTTTAACATGTGTAAGATTAGACAATATGTTATATGTCCCCATTGGTTTTGTAGCCATGTCAAAAACGAAGGTGGATGCTGATCTGTTGAAAGAGTGAAAACATATTTGGCCATAATGTACACAATTATGTTAGGGGACCTCATAATTTTACGATCTGCATAACACATACATAGTCCACACTCAGCAAAGTTTTTCAGTGGGACCATGGGTACTGTATGTATTTGTTTGTGAGCTAATCGCCATAACAACTGCCGCCACGAAGGCCTGCGACCATGACGTGGGCATGTAATGACTGGCTCACAAGGGCTTAGTCTTGTGGCTCAAGGAAGACACCTTATATGCTTGTGACTGCACTAATGTGCTTCTTACAGGTACTCACCTTGTACAAAAAGCAAGTGGGACACCAAAATTGGTCCCAGTTTAACTTTTCACTTTGCAGGTTCTGAGAGGCCTGGTGCATGTTGAGAATTACCCTGTCAACCTGCAACATTATGTGTTTTAAGAAATGGAGTCGTTACATGTTTAATTGTCATAGTCTCCATTGGTGGTTAAATGACTAGTGTGAGGGTGGGGTTAGACAACACCATATCTCTGAATTTTTCATTTTATATTAAGTTGTGGTTCTTAATAAAGTATAAAATTATCATTGAGAATACCACATTCTTATCTAACAAGCTTTTCAAAAATTCGAAATTTAGCAATAATTAATTAATTTCAACTAAAATACGTTGTGTTAAAAAGGATGGACAGGACACTGTTATTGTGAATTTTAATAACAATTTGGAGGTTACACTGTGTGTCGCAATGTTATTTATAGGTTTAACCCCATTTAATTTGTGAGATACAGTAGGGTGCATAACTACAAATGTGCAACACTTATTTAATGAACACAGTTGATCATGTCAAAGTGTCCATCATTTTAAAGTAATTTTAGAGGGCAAAAATGTCTCCACATAATGTGGCAAAAAAATGACCCTGTGGTTATTCTTGCAGTCCACATGGGTACCTTCCTTGTTTTTGAGGAAAACCAGGGTATACAGTAGCATGTCAATGCGCTCTGTGTCTGATCAACAGTATCGATCTGTCTGTGCTCAGCAGTCTTCATATCCGTTCAAGAGGCACAGCGGTCTCCTGGTGTGACGTTCCTTCGCCCACTTGTGTGTTGGTCTTAATATTATTAAACTTGCCTATGCCTGTGCCATAATTTACAAATGATACTTGGCACATTACCTTATGTAAATATGGTGTAGCATATCTGAAGGAATCTTACGGGTAACTATATAGTGTGAGATGGTGGTCATAGCAGCATAGAAAGGCGTGATTTCTTATTGCGGGAAGGGTGCGTTATTTGACTAGCTCAATGGCATGACCTGACTTGAAAGGGCTGCCATTTGTACACTAACGGTCCCATATACATAGGCTACATATGTGTTGTGCTGGTTAATATTTCCTTACAGTGTTTTAACTATTTATTTTACGGCAAACAATAGTTTGGAATAGTAAGGTTATAGTCACAAATTATGCTACTATAAGCCAATTTAGATTGTATGTACTTTGCTCAGCTTGTTGGTTGTGTATTTTACATGGTTAACTGTGCCAAAATGTGAGTACAGTTAGATTTCTTTAGGTTGAAGACACACAAGGGTAAATGTAAGTGTAGATTTCAAGTTATGTCGGTCACTGCACACTTTCATTTTAACTTTCTAAGTACAAAAAATGGGCGCTTACTTTTTTCATTTTTGGTTTTGAAATAGACTGCGACGTCGAAATCCCCAGCCTGTGGAAGTTCACCAAGGCGCAGAGGAGGCCGCTGGGGCAGCTGTTCAACATCCGGACAGACCAGCCCAGCAACAGGATGTGGATGAAGCAGATGAGGTGATGCCGGACCCCAACCAACCCGTGGCTGATCAGCTTCCACCACCTTTACCACCACAGCCAGTAGAAGAACATGCTGTGAGTGGTATGGCTCTGGCGCCTCCACCAGTTTATCTGCCATCTGGTGTTCCAGCCGCTGTGGTCCCCTGTAGCTCTGCCCATGATATTGATAAGTCCAACAGTGGCCCTGCTCATGTTCCCTCCTGCACTGCCCCAGCTCCTTTTCATGTTTCCTCCACGCAAGGTCCACTTCCTTGCTCTTCTGTCCCTGGTCCGGCTCCCTGCCATTATGTCCCTGCCCCGGTTCGGTCCAGCTGTGGCCGAGCTGATCCATCATCAGCATTTGGGTGTGATTCTGTGGCCTACTCCAGCTTCAACACAGTTGGCTTCACCCCCAGCTTGGCACCTTTACCCACATATGTCTCTAGTGTTGTTGGTCAAAATAACTTTGCTCCATGGGAAGGGGTGGGTGGGGCATCCAATGCAGACCTCAACACACTACAGTGGGCGGCTGCCTTTGCACACAGTCTCATTGGATATCTCTCACAGATTCCACATGAGCGGAGACTGAGTGCAAGGGCAGCCGTCAAAATAGTACTGTCGGGGTCATTGCGACAATACACTCCTTCACCAGTCATTCCAAATTAGACTATGAACATATGGTACCAGATAAGAGTAAATCAGACTGAGAGTCCGGTTCAAACTTATAATATGTTCGTTGCTTTATTAAGCAATGGCAACGGTCACAGCAACTACTGAACTTTATTTCCGGGTACACTACATTTTATACTCTAGGGAGTAGGCGTGAATTGGCCAGGACAAGGTGGGATTAGATGGGAGTTAGGTGGGGTTAGGCTAATACATCTATCTCTGTTAGTAATAATTAGTCCTTTGTCTTCTGTGTTGAGTCCATCCTTCATCACGTCATGATGTCTTCTCTTGGCCTCTGGTATGCAGGATATCTCTAGCTTCCCATGGTACAACCTGGCACCGGCACAGTAGTGACCAATCAGCTCCTTAGTTTCCTGGGCACCTCCACACACTGTATCTTCTCTTCACACATCTGAAAGACACTTTGTTTACACATAGCTTTGGTTCATGGATGAGAGGGAGAGAAGAAAGAGAGAGAGAGACATAGAGAGAGAGAAGAGGAAAGGAAATAAGAGAGGGAGAGAGATAGCTATTGCATACTAGGTTAAGGGAAAAACTTATTGTTTCTCATCTAGAGCATTAGTAAAAATATATAAATATAAAAGTATATAAAGAAAATATAAGTCAGTGGAAAAGCGTATTTTCTACCTTGACAGTACTTGATGCCAATGTGCCCCCCAACAGCCCCACACGGGTCTTAAATACGCTGGAGGGTTGGCAGCGTTCACAACACAACTTCTCGGCAAGGTCACACTGCCAGCAGCCAGGCCAACCAGGACCCGTGCTGGGCTCACAGAATATTGATGGACCCCCTGTAGAACATACCTTGTGGCGTCCCTATGAGCCTTTACTTAATGTGCCTAATTTTGGATCAAGAGGTTTGGCAGAATATCACAGGCCGTTGGCTGAGGACATCAACCAGGCGCTCAACGTCATTAATATGCCTGTCCATGAGGGTGACATTGATGTGATTGAGGAAGACAGTGGTGTCCGAAGTTACCATGTCCTGTAATGTAATGGACCTATGGAAGTTTTTATCCATAATATTTATTTTTTTTGGTGTTTTGTACACTTTGATTTTTCTCTTTTTGAGATAATTTAACATTCTTTAAATGTTAAGTATTATGTAGCAATTTGTAACCTTAGCCCCCTTTCGGTGTGTTTCTTTGTTATGTTATGTTACTAAATGTGGCTTTTTGTGGCCTTTTAAAAAAAAAAGGTGGAAAGAAGTACAGACAAAGAAAACAGACTTAAGTAAAAGAAAGCCAACAGGCATTAAAGTCTACCACCTAATTAAAATATTTCTTTTGACAGCCACATATCAGTTGTATGTGTCATGTGTAATACACTCAATCCATGATTTTGGAACTATCACACACTTAACACAAGAACAATTAGTCAATAATATCAGGTCAGTTTATGTGATAAACCTAAGGTTTGATATGGGCTGGGTTTTACATTTCCATTAATAATTGAAGCTGATTATCACATTATTGTGGCCTTTTAGATAATAATGTGTGTCCCATCTACAGTTCCAATGCAGTTTGTGAAGTATCATCTGCGCAGAAATCCATTTGCAACGTCGTACCATGATTTATCGTTGGGTTCATGAAGGACCATCACCTTCAATTGTTACCTCTGTTCGGCGGACGTTTGTCTCTAAAACATTCCAACGGTCCATGGGATGTATGTATTGTTCAAATTAAGCAGGCCTCAGAGCGCATGTCGAACTGTACATAGCACTTGAAGCAAAGGGCATGCAATGGTCACTGATGAATTATCGGCTTGTTGCCTCCAAAAATTAGCTCAAGGGCTTAAGTCCATATTTTGAGAAATAAAGTAGGGCGCGTGGCCTATACAATATTGTGGGTTGTACTAAGAGCATAGTACATGCAAAGTCCACTATACAGGCATAGGCTTGTTGCCTCCAAAAATTAGCCCAAGGGGCGGGATCAAAATTTTTAAAATTAATGCATGGCACTTGATCCATACAATATATTTTCTTGCAGTTGGAGAAATGCCCACTATGCAGGCATAGGCTTGTTGCCTCCAAAAATTAGCCCAAGGGGCGGGATCAAAATTTTTATAATTAATGCAAGGCGCTTGAGCCATACAATATATTTTGTTGCAGTTGGAGAAATGCCCACTATGCAGGCATAGGCTTGTTGCCTTGCAAAATTCAGCCAAGAGACTGTATTGTATTGTCTGACAAAAAACAACGTTCAAAAATCATCACAAGTGCATGCAGTAGTAAAGTAACATTACTGAAACTGATTGTGTAGTTTTGTTGTCATGCAGCAAGTATAGCAGGAACATGAGTTATCAAAACTTCTTAGCAGAGGCACATTGTTTATCCTTCGTGTCAGAAAAGGACATAATGTTTAAACCGCAGTCAGCCAAACATATCAAATTTGATTATGTCCCTCTAGGTTTGGGTACTGTCGTCTGGAGGGCTTAAGAACTTTGATGATATCCAGTCCTTGTTAAACTTAATGAGAGTCAGCCTGTCGGCATTTTCTGTAGTAAGCCGTGACCTTCTATCCGTGACAATTCCCCCAGCGGCACTGAAAACACGCTCTGATGTCACACTAGCAGCTGGGCAGGCCAGCAACTCCAAGGCATACAAAGACAGCTCAGTCCAAGTGTGAAGCTTGGAAACCCAGTAATTAAAGGGTACAGAGGGGTCGGTTAAGAAGCTGGTAGTGTCACAGACATACTCGTTCAACATGTTTGACAATGTTTGTCTCCTACTCAAGGTGACCGTAGGCACAATCCGTTGCAGATTGGAAGGTCTGTTGAACATCGCCCAGTCGGTGGACATCTTACCACCACCTCTTCTTGACATTGTGGCCGTTTGTGTCCCAACCAAAGGCTGCTGTGGCAAAGAGCTGCTTGTTCGGGGTATAGCGGAGTCAGAGGGTGAAATTGACATCAAATTGTCAACAACAACCCTCTTGAAATAATCCATTGTTAAGCCCCTTGGTGACTGCAACAGCAGCGATGGAAACTTGTCTTTGTAGCGTGGGTCAAGGAATGTTGACAACCAGTAGAGGTCGCTGTCATAGATGTTAATGACGCATGGATCTTGGGACAGACATTGAGACATGAAGTCAGACATGTGCACTAGGCTGCAAAGACTCATCTCTTCTGTGTCACCTGACTGATGAACAATAGGCAACATGGTCTCAAAATCGGTCTCCGCCTCCTCCTCTTCAGACCACCCATGCTGTATTGACATAAACCTGGGTTTGGGAGTACCATCAGGGTTAACATCAGTACCATGGAGAAATAAATCGTCTTCATCTTCCTCATCACAGTCTTGTTCTGCAGCCAATGCTGCCGGCTGAAATTGGCTTTGCTGGCTCTGATCGTGGATGTTAAAATCTGGCTCCATAGCCCTCCGCTGTGCCCTCAATGATTCTGTTTTAAGATTCAGGAGAGATTCTTTAAGCAAACAGAGCATGGGGATGGTGAGACTAATAATGGACTGATCACCGCTGACAAGTTTTGTGCAGTAATCGAAGTTCTCTAGAACCTCGCAAAGGTCAGCGATCCAGACCCACTCCATAGTACCAATGTGTCTTGTATGACTTCCGGGGTGACGGGCATGTTGCAGCTGATATTCCGCTATTGCCCTCTGCTGCTCATTGAACCTTGCCAACATATGGAATGTAGAATTCCATCGTGTGGGCATGTCGCAAATTAACCTGTGTTTGGGCAAATTAAATTGTTGTTGAAGGGCAGATAGACTTCCAAGTGCCGTGGATGAATGTCGGAAATGTCCGCAATTTCTACGCACCTTCTCTAGTAGATCAGCTAACTCAGGGTAATTTTTCATGAATTTCTGAACTACAAGGTTCAGCACGTGAGCCATGCAAGGTACGTGTTGAAGGTTACCGAACTTTATTGCTGCAACAAGGTTTCGTCCGTTATCGCTGACAACAAGACCTGTTTGTAGTTTCAGTGGGGCCAGCCACTCATCTGTCTGTTGCTTAACACCTTTCCACAGCTCTGTTGCAGTGTGAGGTGTGTCACCTAGACAGATCAGCTTAAGAAGAGCCTGTTGTCGCCTTGCTGATGCACTACTGCAAAGCTCCCAACTTTGACGTGATGTTGCGGACAAGTCAGCAGTGGACAAGGAAGTAGATGCACATTGTGTTGTTGAAGTATATGAGGACATGGACACCCGGAATGATGTTGTGCCCGCTATTCGTGGAGTTGGTAGGATTGCAGATATTCCACTATTAGACTTTGGGACACTCTCGACCAGGTTGATCCAGTGAGCCGTTAGTGATATGTATCTGCCCTGTCCACAACTACTTGTCCACGGGTCAGTTGTCAGGTGAACTTTTCCACTTACAGCATTTGTTAGTGCACGCTTTAAGTTGTTAACCACGTGCTGGTGTAACGCGGGTACGGCAGTACGTGAAAAAAAGTAGCAGCTGGGTACAGAGTATCGTGGTGCTGCCACAGCCAACAACTCCCGAAAAGCCTCAGTAGCCACAAGCCTAAACGGCAACATTTCAACAGCTAACAGCTTAGAAATTTGCGCTGTCATTTTTTGAGAAAAAGGGTGTGTTGATTGGTACTTCCGCTGCCTCTCATACAGCTGTGGAACAGACAACTGGACATTTGGGGCAGACTCACAAGTCACTTGACTACTGTCATATATCTCGTCTAACGCAGCTTGTGACGAGTACGTATGAGTAGGAGCTGCTGCATGAACAGTAGATGGTGAAGGACAGATCGGAGGTGGCCTGCAAGTGTTGGGATGAGAAGGCCCTGATGTCGAACCCTGATGGGCCAACCACTGACTTGGGTGCTTAACAGACATGTGCTTACGCATACTGCTGGTGCTCAAGTTTCCTTTGCCCTGGCCTCTGCTTAGCCTGGCATAGCAGATGTTACAGATAACGACATTTGCTACTGATGGGCTATCTTTAAAAAATTGCCAGACAATGGCTTTTCGTCCTTTCTGTTGTGTTGGAGGAACAGGAGGATAACTCTGGCCAACACAAACTGTAGACACAGTTTGGCCAACTGTTGTTAAAGTTTGTGCAACAGTTGGTACAGTTTGTGCAACAGTTGACACAATTTGGGCTACTGTTGTCACAGGTTGGATTCTGGATAAAGGAGTAAGCCTGGGTGCTTTAGGCGGTGGTACATAGCCACTTTCCTCCTCCATGCTGCTCTGTTGGCTATGCATGTGAAGTGTCCAGGTTAGATCAGTGGTCTCATCATCCACCCCTTCCTCCTCAAAGTCATCTGGATAACGTGACTATTCAGGCTGGCCAGATGAGATGTGTGTCTCATCATCATCATCACCCTCCACCTCCTGAGACGGTGTATGCCTTTGTTGAAAGTGACGTTCTTCAGTGCGAGGTGAATCCAAACTTTGTCCATGAATAGAACGTACGTCTTGTTCAAGTATCTGGTTGGGCAGTGACAAAGAAAGGTCAGGTTGTGTGAATGGCTGATAAGAACCAAATAAATCATCCGAGTGTCCAAGGTTGCGGTCAAAATTTTCCTCTGTCTGGCGATGGCTTGAGGAAATAGGAAGATTTTGCGGATTAGATGACCCCACGTTGTCAGTAGCGGCACTTGAATATGGTGTCAAGGATGATTGTATGCTGCATGAACCAGTGGTTGAGGTCTTGTCAGCCATCCAAGATGTTATTTGATCTTGCTCTTCCGGCCTAAAGACACATTTAGGTTGAGTACTGGGAAATTTAGACAGCAGAAAGGTGGATCGATCAATCCTCGTCTGTCTACTTCTACCAGTGCCTTGTTGTTCATGACTGCTAGGGCCACGACCTCGTCCCTGTCCCTTTGCAAACTCTTTTTTGGCCATTTGGTGTTTTTGGGACATTGTTGACAAATGCACAGTCACCGAGATGGAGTTAGGTGTTGCTGTAGGCGTCACCTGCGGGCGGGTTAAGTGTGTGCTAACACTTGTCAGTGAAGCAGCACACTAGTCCCTGAAAAAATTATGAAGTGCGCACAGCCACCGAGATGGAGTTAGGTGTTGCTGTAGGCGTCACCTGCGGGCGGGTTAAGTGTGTGCTAACACTTGTCAGTGAAGCAGCACACTAGTCCCTGAAAAAATTATGAAGTGCGCACAGCCACCGAGATGGAGTTAGGTGTTGCTGTAGGCGTCACCTGCGGGCGGGTTAAGTGCGTGCTAACACTTGTCAGTGAAGCAGCACACTAGTCCCTGAAAAAAATTATGAAGTGCGCACAGCCACCGAGATGGAGTTAGGTGTTGCTGTAGGCGTCACCTGCGGGCGGGTTAAGTGCCTGCTAACACTTGTCAGTGAAGCAGCACACTAGTCCCTGAAAAAATTATTAAGTGCGCACAAGTAGTCGCACAAGTAGGTGGCGTACGTGCTATTTGCAGCTAGGAGAGCAGCAATGCACTGGTCTGCCACAGAGAAAATAAAGTTGAAGGGGTTTTTATGACCCAAAATCTATCAGGTGCAAAAAAATAGCAAATAGTACCTCAGCTAAGCCTCTGACTTCAGCTATTAGGACAGCTGAGTGAGTAAGCTAAGCTATGAGGTCGGTCCTGTGAGCACTGTAAGGCTGCACCTCCCTGCCTGCCTACAGTCCTCTACACAGTACTCCTCTGTCCTCCTGGTAGCTCTCACAAGAGCTGTTTGGGTTTAATATAAGGATTCTTTTTAGTTTCCCTACACTGACTGACACTCCCTATGATCTGCTCAAGCATCTACCTCACCATGCTCTAGCTCAGATCTTCACAGAAATGTGCCCAAAATGGCGGTGGCAAGTCTTATATACAGCCTCGCCTCTCATACATGACATAGGCATCACGTTGGACAGAAGCCAATCATAGTCCTGCCACATCCAACATGGCTGTGGCATTACTGAATATGATTGGCTAACATCTCCATCTTCACAAGTTTTCTGACCTAACATGCTAGGTTGTCTCGGAAGCTTTGTCGGAACATAACAGATTCTGTATTCACGAGTCCCGAATACAGAATACAGGACTCGGATTCGTAGACTCGCTCAGAATCGCTAAGACTCGCTCAGACTCGCTGCCAACAGCGGGTATCCGTGAAGCGGTGCGATTGTTTAAACGATTTGGGGAGATTCAAGCTACATAGCGACGTGATATAGCGAGTCTAGCGAGTGAGAAAAAGTAAACTCTGACAAAACTAGGATTGCCATTGACTTGCATTGGACTCGTTCCTGTGCGAGTAATCGCTGGGAAACTCACAGAGTACCGAGTCCTGCGAGTCCCTTACTACTCGCCGAGTAACGAGTCCTAGCGAGTACACTCGCCCATCCCTAGTCTCTACCTCTTGTCTAAATTGAACTTTATCCCAAGTAACACTCATATTATCCCCACAAGAAGGATCACTCACCAGCTGTGACTGCGGTTCTGGTGGCCTTAGTTCCATTGACGGGTTCAGCACGTCCACATCTGCTGCTCTCTTGGCTTGACATCTGGTTACCGCACCAACAAAGTGGCATGGAAGATTCCCCACATCATTTCCTAGAAGAACGTCTGCAGGGAGGCCGTTCATCACACCAACCACGTATTGTTTTGCCCCAAAGCCATAATCCAGGGTCACACTCGCTCTTGCAATATATCTCTGGGTACCTCCAGCCAATTCAATAGCAATTCCTGGTCCCTTTTGAATTGCTTTGGGTTGAATTACTGAGGGATCGGCTATGGTGAGAATAGCCCCAGTGTCACGAAAGCCAGCAACATTTTGGCCATCCAGCATGACCTCCTGTAGGTGTTTGTGCTGAAGATCAAAACAAGTGGCTGGGGCTCGCACCCCATAGACTCCTGGTAGGGGAGCCAGGATATCAGCGTCACTTGGCAAGTCCTCAGGGACTGAATCCAGCTATTCTCCTGGTGTGGGTGTCTGTAGATAATGGACAGGCAAAGGTGGTCTGTAGCTGTTCTGCCTCCAAACACCTGGACATTGGGCTTGCAAATGCCCAGACTGCCCACATCCATAACATCTGCGCTCTGAGATTCTTCCTCCACATTGTAGTCCCAAAGGTGAAGCAGGAGTAATGCAAGGCACAGTCACATGAAGTTCCCCATGTGTTGATAGTCTAGTGGGATGGTGAATATTGGAGGCTGGAGGACCAGGGGCCGCCAGTGATGGGGAGCTGAGAGTTTTTTTCACACTGATTAGTAATTTTTTCCACTGAGGCTTGATGGTGAGAGCCTCTTCAGCTAGAGCTGTAGCTTGCTCCACTATGGCTGGTCTCCTTTCACGTTCCTATTCCCGGATCTCAGCAGGGCACTTGGCGTAAAACTGCTCCTTTAGGAAGACCTGGAGGAAGGTCTCCCAGGTTAAGGCTCCTTCTCCCTCCAGCCAGCGTTGACATACTTGTTTGAGCCTGTGGGCGTACATCTTGAAAGATCCTTCTCCATCACAGGCTAAGGTACGAAACTGAGCCCTGTACGTATCTGGGATCACGGCATAGTGTTCCAGGATGGTCTGTTTAATCTCTGCGTAGTCACAGTTCCACCGAGGGTCCATAGCTCTATAGGCTTCGGCAGCTCCACCCTCTAAGAGCCCCACCAGATGTCGGACTCGCTCCCTTTCCGGGACTTCCATTAATCGACACTGATGCTGGAGTCCTGGAAGAAGCCCTCAATGTCACCTGCAGCCTCATTAAATGGCTTAAAGTCCTTGCGGGACATTCTGGGGAATTCCCTCATGGTGAAAGCTGGGGTTACAGCCTGTCTGGAGCTTCTAGCTTCTTCCATCATGCGCTGTCTCTCCTTAGCTCTGCAAATGGCCTCCCGCTTATCTTCTATGGTGGCCTCATCTCCCAGCAAGGCCATCTCCTCCTCGTACCACACAACCCACTGACTTTTCCGGGTATTTACATCCGGGTTCAGATTTTCCTCCATTTGCTGTGGGGATGCTTCCTCAGCGTCATCTTGCAGGCAAGCTCCTTCTAAAGCCTCAATTAGCTGCTCCTTGGAGAGTCCCTTGTAGCCGACTCCCAGTTCACGGGCCATTGTTTGCAGGCTCCCCACAGTCCAGTTCTTGTACCCTGAAGTCCTGGTTCCAGATGTAGATGGGCCATTGTCCTCCATTCCTTCTGCTCTGATCTCTCCGCTGCCAACCAGTTTGTGACGGGGAGTGCGACAGAGCAGGAAGGGACACCCGGCCGATGATCAATCCAAGGAGATGTATTAAACAAGAAAGCTGGAACAACACACAAGAAGGTAAATCTGCAGAGTCCGCAATGAGTCCAAACAAAGGAAACAGATCCTGGGCACCTCCCGATAATCCTTGTGCCAGATAAACGAAAGTAATAGTCCTTCCAAGAGTTCAATGGATCCAACACAATCCCACGGACGACGAGAACTGGCCTCAGCTCAGGTCTTGCTCCGGTCACCTACACACTCAACTCACATCTGATCCTAAAAACATGAATGTATTGTCTGGGCTCCTGGGTTCAGCCCATGCGAAGGGAAGTAGGGGTCACAACCACTGCTGAATGGTTTGCTCCATCAGAAGACTCTAGAAACGCATGGCTCCATTATGTCTGGTAGTATGTGGATTGGACAAGCCACCTGCTGGGAGGAAGAATGGCCAATCCTTCACTAGTTGTTGACAGATGCTTAATTACATTACAGTTCAGGAATGTAATTGTGGCTCCCCTGCGACCAGGGTGGCCACAGGTAGGAACTGCAGGCAGGAGGGTAGACAGTTTGTATAGCAAACTCCTCTACAACACACATCCACTGACATAGACCCAACCCGGAGCCTGGGACTCTAGGCAGGCAAGGGGTAGTAGGGCCAGTTATAAGTGGGTGAAGCGTAGTCATAGTAACCGATCAGTATACAAGGGAGAAACAGGAAGTAGTTAGCCAGTAGACAGGTGCCGAGCAGCCAAGACCGGACCAGTACCATCAGGTCTGAGAAAGACGGTAGCGCTGACAGATAACTGACAGAAAAGCCTCTCCTGATATACCTGGGAAGTAACACAGGTAAGAAAGAGCTCGGTGATCCCTTGTAAGGTGGGGATACCCAAAGGCTAGGCTAAAACCAGAGTGTCAGCTCTGAGGGGAACTGAATATTCACACCAGCTCCCCAGACAAACTGACGGGGAATACAGATTCCAGATCTGTGTTCCCACCATAGGGTTGGGGGCACAACAGCAACCAAGAGGACCCGTCTTACTGCCCATACACTTAGGGGGAAGCTACATTAGGGGACCGAGCAGCCGCTCCGCAATCCACCCAAAAGGAAGAGAGAGAATCTGCCTGAAAGGACATATAGAAAGAGTGAGGGGTCTCAGAGTGACAACCTGGCTGCAGAGGGTTCAAGTGTACCGGAGTCAACTGTGTAAAGCTGTTGGGAACTGAATTGTACCGTGCACTGTTTGACTGAGAAGAATTGGAGAGTAAACCCGGTGAACCCTGCTACAGTATCTGTGTCTGATTTCAGGTATAAAGAAACTGTCAATCTACCATTTGACCCTGTCAGGAGCTGTCCCGACCCCGGCGGGCTCATCCACCTTGCTGCAGCATCCATCCATTCTCCTGACAGAAGTACACTGCAGCGGTGGTCCATTGCTGACCATAACCCGTCTGACTAATCCCTGTAAATAATTCCCCATTTTATTGTGCAAACCCGGGACACGGTCCAGACCAGGACTGCTGTGACATCCCCATCAGTAACCCGGTCCGGTACCGAGTACCCCAGTGGGCTCCACAACTTGGCGTCACAAACAGGATCTACCGTGCCCGGTAACCGGGCATTGTGTGCCGAGATTAGTGACCGTTTTGAATCTTCTGCCATTGCTGGGCACACGGCAAGCTGAATTTTATCTTAGCACGGGTGATACCTTCTAAAATGTACAACCTTTATTGTTTTAATTAAAACTGGGATCCATTTTTTGATCCTACACGCAGTGTAAACTTGTAAAGAGGGGATGAGGGGGACGGGTCAACCTGTTCTCTCCCTATCTGCCCCTGCCTAACAGCGGAGTTTTCACCTAAAAACCCCCAATGGTGTCCCCGCTCCATGGCGGCTAACCCTTCTGGTCCTTACTTGTATAAGAAGGGGAATGGTGTTATTATTATTGGGTTCCCCCTATCCACAGTATATCTAAGGGTACAAAAAAGAGTGAGTCTCCTGGATGTCCGGGCCTATCCCTTAGACACACGTGGTGGAAAATTGCCACTAAAAGGAGTCACTGTTTTTCTAAAATATGGTAGTGATTGCCTAATGATATATTTTCATAATTATGGAGAGGAGTAAAGCATAGTACCAATACCTTTTCCTGCTGTGTGACTCAAGGGTATCAGCTTCTGTGTCTAGTGTAAAAGGCAATAAACAAAAACTCCCAGCCCTCTCCACTAGGTCTCACACCATACACAAATTGTTAGTGCTCCTTATAGGCAGCCCATGTGTCCAACCAGGCAGTTATCACCTGTTTTTTATACATATAATCACCATTCTCAATATATTGGACCAGTTGGACCATTGATTAAACAAGAGGCACAATTACCCTTTATGACCAATATGGATTGTAATTATACTCATCGTGATCTAGTAGACCGATCTGAAGCAGCATTTCTCCCACCAGGAGATATAGTGGTGGGTTCATCAGGGACGTCCGTCTATCCAGTTAGGCTCCTATCCGTGCCTTTGGTCACCCAGGGTGAGTGCTTGATACCTCTCCTCATTCCCAGCTCTCAATGGATGGCGGCCTCCACCTAGCTTGTTCCATCCTTTTTATAATCTCTGTCCCATGCTGTGGAGAGGATGCGGCAACGGCGTGCGTTGCACCGCGCACTTACTTCCTCTTCCTTGCATTCCAGAAGACGGAAGTGCGTCATGGAAAGCGATCACATGACCGCAGCGTTACAAGTTTACACTGCGTGTAGGATCAAAAAATGGATCCCAGTTTTAATTAAAACAATAAAGGTTGTACATTTTAGAAGGTATCACCCATGCTAAGATAATTTTCATTAGGTGTACCCTATATCAAAAATATTTAGTGTTTCAAGCTGAATTTTAGCTGCGCCACAGAGACTGTAAATTTCAAAATCCGCCATTGCAGAGCACGCGATGCCCGGGAAGAGAAACTGCTCTGATGTCATCAGGTGGAAAGGGAGAGTCCCTGTCGTGCTGCGGAATCCAAGATGGATCCTGTCCGAAAGAAAGGCCCACCCTGGCTCCCCTTAACTCCGGGAGAGCCAGCCATCAATCCTGGGGAGGAACCTCCGTCTCAAGTTGCAACAGCCAATGAGAATATGGCGGGAGAGGAAGTTGTCACCCCGGAAAGGCGGGACAGGAAACCGGATGTGGAACAGCCGCCATTACTGTATACCCGGACGAAAGAAAAGGACGCCAAAGAAAGTGCTGCAGAAGAAAGATCCCAATTGATCCCGGAGGGCACACTGAACGTGAGCGTGGAGGAACTTAGCCAGGGAAAGAATTTTGGTGACTTTAGCAGCATGGCGAAAGGTGGAGAAAGGTGCCTGGAAATCCAAGACACCCGGAGGGGTGTAATGCGGCTGCTGTCTCTGCAGATGACCCGGGTCCAAACAGAGCAGAGGACCCAGATTCAAATAGACATTTGCCAGAATCTGCCGACTGTATCTGTGCAACCCACTGGGTTAGCACCTCCAATGGTAGTCCCTGGAGAACCACCAGAGTGGCCGACCCCCTAGAAACTCTGATGGAGAGAGATCTGCAGCTGGAGAGAGATCTGATGCAGGCCTCTGATTCCCGTGCCTGCATCTACAGAGATGAGAGGGGAACAGTTCCGCTGCTGATGGGAGAGGGACGAGACGGAAGGGGATCTAATGGGATTCCCTGGGGACCCTGGTAGTGACGTGGGCCCCATAGAAATTATAACCAGAAACTAATATTTAAAGAGATGCACCTGGAAATGGGATAGAGAAGAGGCAGAAAGACTAGCCCAAAGACAAGTAATGATTGCTCGCACTATAAGTGCAAAAACTGATGCCCGGCGAGATTTGAATATTCAACAATCCATGAAGGCAAAATTGTTCAAATCAAGCCAAAGCTGGGAAATGCTTTTGCCAGAGAACCTGGGGCAAGAAGAGACATTTTTATTAACAGAAGGGATGTGGAAGCACACCTTCCAGAAAAGCACCCGGATAGGGAAGTGCAGGTTCGAGAATGGGTCTCCTACATTGTGGTAGAAGGGAAAAGAGACCCATATGGTATAAAAGTGAAAAGGCTATCACTAGGAGTGCTAGAAGACAGCAAACCACCAGGATCCAGTTGTTTACCCATATCCAGATACCAACCCGGATTCGACAACCCCTGTACAGACAGTTATGGTAGAAGCCACTAAGGACGCAACTACCCAAACCCCAACCAGCTACTTGTTGGGGCAAGCTCTACAGGAATTAGAACTGTTCCCTAGGAGAGTTTCACAGATTCTGCCCTGGAAGAAGGAGTGAAGACCCGGATCCTACTGCAAGGACAGTGAGTGTGAATGTGATGTGATCCTTGTTGACCCCATCCCAATCCTGAATGAATGTTAGCCTTTTCCCTGTTCGTCTTATATATGACATGGACAATTAATGCCATGGACGATGAATTGGCATAAACTCTTTTGTATATAGTTGAGCACTCAGTGTGCTCCCCATTGGTTTTGAGAAACATTTGCACTTTTGAGAATTTGTCAGCACCTTTTTAAGAAGATTTTGTTAACTCTTAGAAGTAATATATGTTATTTATTCAAATGTTCAATGTGAATGTTTGCAAGGAGGGTAGACAGTTTTTATAGCAAACACCTCTACAACACACATCCACTGACATAGACCCAACCCGGAGCCTGGGACTCTAGGCAGGCAAGGCCAGTACCATCGGGTCTGAGGAAGACGGTAGCACTGACAGATAACTGACAAAATAGTCTCTCCTGATATACCTGGGAAGTAACACAGGTAAGAAAGAGCCCGGTGATCCCTTGTAAGGTGGGGACACCCAAGGGCTAGGCTAAAACCAGAGTGTCAGCTCTGAGGGGGACTGAATATTCACACCTGCTCCCCAGACAAACTGACGGGGAATACAGATTCCAGATCTGTGTTCCCACTATGGGGTTGGGGGCACAGCAGCAACCAAGAGGACCCGGCTTACTGCCCATACACTTAGGGGGAAGCTACATTAGGGGACCGAGCTGCCGCACCGCAATCCACCCAAAAGGAAGAGAGAGAATCAGCCTGAAAAGACACATAAAAAGAGTGAGGGGTCTCAGAGTGACAACCTGGCTGCAGAGGGTTCAAGTGTACCGGAGTCAACTGTGTAAAGCTGTTGGGAACTGAATTGTACCGTGCACTGTTTGAGAAGAATTGGAACGTAAACACGGTAAACCCTGCTACAGTGTCTGTGTCTGATTTCAGGTACAAAGAACTGTCAATCTACCATTTGACCCTGTCAGGAGCTGTCCCGACCCCCGACGGGTTCATCCACCTTGCTGCAGCATCCATCCATTCTCCGGACAGAAGTACAATGCAGCGGTGGTCCCACTGCTGACCATAACCCGTGGGTGGTGTCACGACTGACAAATCCCTGTAAATAATCCCCATTTTATTGTGCAAACCCGGGACACGGTCCGGACCAGGACTGCCATGACATCCCCAGCAGTACCCGGGTCCGGTACCGAGTACCCTGTCCCAGTGGGCTCCACACAATTCTTGGGGGAAGGAGACATGTTAAATTATAGCACAATAAATTGCATAGTATACAGAAATACAAGACAGGGAAAAGGCATATATCAAGACATATAAGACCAGTGAAGGGGAAACAGAGGGAGAATGTGGCACCTCAGGGTCAAAGTGCCACATTTTCATCACTGCCCCCAGGTGGTGGTGTCACAAGAGAGCAACAAAGGGGCTTCCCATCAGGCAACACAAACACAACACTTACACCTCCAGGCCAGGAGGGGGAGACCAAGCCCGGGTTCAGGGTGAGCTTCCCTATATATTCTGGTCTGGGGAGGAATTAGCTCAGTTCCTAGGAGGACTGAAGAAGATATCCTGGTAGACTGGAAGTCTCTTAAGCTCATTCCAGGACCGCTTACTAGTTCTAGGCCTGATGCTAGGGTCTGAGGAGAGAAGCAGGAACATACCTGGGAGGCTGAGCAGCACCGTGCTCTCCCCAGAGGGATGGCGCAGAGAACGGATACCGGAGTCCGAGACTGTGCACGGTCTAAAGTCCCGGCAGTCAGTACTAGAAGGTGGGGATTCCAGATTCCTCAGCCACACCATACCCACAGACACAGCAACGTAGAGAGTTCAGGAGCTGACACCAGGGAACAGGGTACAAAGAAAGGACTCGAGTTGCTTGTCATACTAGTATCTCGCAGGAAGAGACAGGGCTGAAAGCTCAGCTTATGGAGCAGCAGGAGCTAATACTCAGTGCAGTGAGAGAGCCAAAGACCCAGCCGGATGGGAATAACTCCGAGTTGCTCTCCAAGACTCCGTGGACAACTATCATAACATCTGCTCCAGTAAAAGGACTGAGAAAATGACTAAACAGTGAGTCTGCCTGGTTCCTACACCCATTGCACTGCATCTTTCACATAGACTATCCACACTAACCCGGGGATTGGCTTTACCCAAAGAGAGCCGTCCCATCTCAGCTGCTATCCATGTTCCCCGGAGGTTCTGCAGTAGTGGTGGCCATCCCTAGCTTGATGGGTGGCATCAAGAAAATCTCCTTGTATAAAGTTTCTCCCCTTTTTAAGCTGAACCCAGGGCCACGGGACCGGGTGAGGACCTCCGTGATTCCCCAGAGACAGCAGTACAGCCCAGTTCCGAGTACCAGACGGCCCTGTGGGTGTCTCAAGAGGAAGGAGATGATTGCCGTGATTCAGGCAAAGTACCCTGTGGGTCAAAAAACGAGGCCAACTTAAATCTGGATCTAAATCAAAATCCCATAGCAGAGCAGGGTGCAAGCAAACATAATTACAGGACAAGAAACCGCAAATGAACCAGTTTACAGTTATCAATCAATCAGCATGTATACTTACCAACACAAAATTAAAAATGCTATGTAAAGGACTCAATTGTGTGCCTAAAAATAATGGTGACCTTTTTTCCACAATTTTAGATATCAATAAATTTGTCAGAAGATTAACCATAACAACATATTTTTTTGACCAGGATCAGCAGTCAGATAGGAATGAGAATCCACCAACACTGACAAATGTCTATGCTGGACTTTCCTTTCAGTGACAGGTTACTTTGATAGAACTAAATTCCTTGATGGAAGTTTCACGCAGAAGCAGTGCTGTTAATGATAATAACATAGTCTCAATGGTGCCTAATAAGGATTTCTACCCTTTACGATCGGGAGCCCAATTATGGATGAATTCCAGTATATGGTGGAACAAGAGTTAAAACATTCCAATATTCCATTCCCACAAAGGGAGAAAGATTAGCACTTAAAAACATTCAAAATAATCCAAATATTGTGGTGAAAAATTCTGACAAGGGGACATCAGTGGTAGTTCTTGATAAGGATTTGTATGCCAGAGAAATTAAAAACATTCTCAATGACAGCCAGTCATGTAGAAAAATTGATAGTTATTAGTGATGAGCGAGTACTAAAATGTTCGGGTGCTTGAAGCTCGGGCCGAGCATCCCAAGATACTCGTGTACTCGGCCCGAGCACCGAGCCCAATGTTATCCTATGGGAGACCCGAGTATTTTTCTGGCATGACCCCCGGCAGCATGGATAAACCCTAAAAATGTCACAAAAGTATCAGAACAGTGCTGCAATGATATGGGAACAGCATGGGGAAGACCCCTGGAAGCATTTCAGACCCCAAGGTCACTGCTGTGAACAATGTTGTCAGACTATTACACCACTCTTACGGACTGTCAAGAAAACGTTACAAAATGAAACCAAAATGGATTTTCATGGAAAAAATATTAAGGGCTCATACCCACTTGTGAGACAGAGTTGGTGTATGTTAGTTTTTTGGATTATATGAAAGAATTTTTTTTTTTTAAATGTGTGGCACTCCCATGCCCCTGGGAAGAGACGTAAATGAAGGCCTCTTTAAATAATGTGCCCATTATAAGGAAGTGGGTGTTTTGTAGCATTGCCCTAGGGCAGGGAAGCCAAAAATTGGGAGGCACTTCAATGCCCCTAGATAGAGGCGTGCATGAGGGCCTTTTTTAAAAATGTGGCCATTGGAAGCAAGTGGTTCTTTTTTTACTATTGCCCTAGGCAGGAAAACCATAAATTGGAGACACCAATATGCCCCTGCATAGAGGCGTGCATGAGGGCTTTTCAAAAAATGTGCCCATTGTAAGCAAGTATGTCTTTTTTACTATTGCTCTAGGCAGGGAAGCCAGGAATTGGAGACACCAATATGCCCCTGGATAGAGGCGTGCATGAGGGCTTTTTCAAAAAATGTGCCCATTGTAAGTGTTAAGGCAATAAAGAGTTAATGATATTTGGTCCTAATTACCGTATATACTCGTGTATAAGCCGACCCATGTATAAGCCGACCCCCCTACTTTTGCCCCAAAAATCTGGAAAAACCTATTGACTCGTGTATAAGCCGAGGGTGGACCCCAGCACAGGTATACAGCCCCCAGCAGTGTGATATACAGGCCCCCCCCCAGTGGTATACAGGCCTCCCCAGTGGTAGTATACAGTAGCCCCAGTGGTAGTATATAGCAGCCCCAGTGGTAGTATATAGCATCCCCAGCAGCCCCAGTGGTAGTATATAGCAGCCCCAGTGGTAGTATATAGCATCCCCAGCAGCCCCAGTGGTAGTATATAGCAGCCCCAGTGTTAGTATATAGCAGCCCCAGCAGTAGTATATAGCAGCCCCAGTGGTAGTATATAGCAGCCTCAGCGGTAGTATATAGCAGCCCCAGCAGTCCCAGTGGTAGTATATAGCAGCCCCAGTGGTAGTATATAGCAGCCCCAGCGGTAGTATATAGCAGCCCCAACAGTCCCAGTGGTAGTATATAGCAGCCCCAGTGGTAGTATATAGCAGCCCCAGCGGTAGTATACAGCAGCCCCAGTGGTATACAGGCCCCAGCAGTATATACAGCAGCCCTGGGGGTATACAGCAGCCCCAGGGGTAATACAGCAGCCCCCAGGGGGTATCCAGCAGCCCCCTGGGGGTACCCAGCAGCCTCCAGGGGGTACCCAGCAGCCCCCTGGGGCTACCCAGCAGCCCCCAGGGGGTACCCAGCAGCCCCCTGGGGGTACCCAGCTGCCCCCAAATGCTGGCACTCACCCCCCTCCTGCTTATCTTACCATCCAGGTCTTCTGATCAGCGCCGCTCCTCGGTGCTCCGTTCTTCATGCTCCATCCTCCGTCCTCGCTGCATCCGGGATCTCCGGCCGTCGCGCGATGACGTCATATGCCTGCGACGGCCGGGGATCCCGGATGTAGCTGGACGGACGGAGCACCGAGGACGGAGCACTGAGGAGCGGCGCTGATCAGAAGACCGGGATGGTAATATAACCAGCGGGGGGGGCCCTTACAAGGGGGGAGAGTGCCAGCATTTGGGGGGCATATATGAACTGTTTCCCCCTGCCGCTGATTGACAGGGGGAAGCAGTGCATATATAATGAGCGGCCCCACGTGACGGGGCCGCTCATACAGCAACCTCCCCCCGCCTCCTCCAGCCTCCACAGCCCCCACCACGCAGACTACCGTATTGACCCGTGTATAAGCCGAGGGGGAGACTTTTCAGCCCAAATTTTGGGCTGAAAAACTCGGCTTATACACGAGTATATACGGTAGCTGAAGACTTTCAAACTCCATTTTGAGTACACTGATGTAATTCTTCTGGTCTTTTTAATATTTATGCTGTCCAGCATATATTTTCTACATCTGATTTTTCTTATAAATTAATGTTCCCTGTGAACTTCCTCTTTCTTGCTCAGAGCCTCAGACTTACTATTCTTTCCAGACTTGGTTAGGCAGAAAAGAGGAAGTCTGAGTTCTGTAGCTGGAGAACGGGGGATGAAGCAAGTGTCTGAACTTTGATTAAACTTTGTAACAATAAAAATGATGATTTAAAGCTATTATAAAGGAAATCTGCTAGCATATGCAATATGGCACAATATCCCTCCCCCTTGTAATGTCCCTCTAAGAAAAAGGTATAAGAAGCTTGTATTGTTGGCTTAATAAAGGCTATCTGTAATTATACTTTGACTTGTTGTCAAGCGTATTTTTACTTGGTGGATTGTGCACATCCAGTTAACCATCCAATTTGGCAGCAGACACATTAAGAGGTTGAGCCCACCCGAGAGGTGTGAGGCTTCCCATTTCTAAAGTAAGTGTGTCTTTTTTAGTATTGCACTAGGCAGGGAAGCCAGAAATTGGAGACACCAGTATGCCCCTGGATAGAGGCGTGCATGAGGGCCTTTCAAAAAATTTGTCCATTGTAAGCAAGGGTGTCTTTTTTACTATTGCCCTAGGCAGGGAAGCCAGGAATTGGAGACACCAATATTCCCCTGGATAGAGGCGTGCATGAGAGCCTTATAAAATAATGCGCCCATTTGAAACAAGTGAGTCTGCTGTACTATTTCCCTAGTCAGGGAAGCCAAAAATTGGGTAGCACTTCAATGCCCCTGGATAGAGGCATGCATGAGAGCCTTATAAAATAATGTGCCCATTTGAAGCAAGTGAGTCTGCTGTACTATTTCCCTAGTCAGGGAAGGCAAAAATTGGGTAGCACTTCAATGCCCCTGGATAGAGGCATGCATGAGAGCCTTATAAAATAATGTGCCCATTTGAAGCAAGTGAGTCTGCTGTACTATTTCCCTAGTCAGGAAAGCCAAAAATTGGGAGGCATTGCGATGCCCCTGGGAAAAAACATGGAGGAGAGCCTCTAAAAATTGTTCCAATTACAAAGGAGCGGGTCTCCTGTACTTGTAATGCCCATTCTGGAAGCATGGACTAAAAAATTTACCCCTGGGGGGTATACATGAAACTAATGCCTAACTTTAGAACGGTTAGGTGCATCATCATCATAAATATGATGTCAAAAAATTATGGCTTTGTGGCATCATGAACCATGGTCACACTGATTATATGATGGTAGCGGATGAGGAGAAGTAGGAGCAGTACAGCAAGTAGCCAAACACATGAGGTCTGTACCAATGTGTGGGTGTGCGGAGGTGCATGGGAATCTACCGGCAAAAAATTTAAATTCCGCTATCATTTGGTGGTGGTGTGGTGAAGTCAGGCCCAATCCAACCCTTGTTCCTCTTGATTAAAGTCAGCCTGTCAGCATTTTCAGTTGACAGGCGGGTGCGTTTATCTGTAATGATTCCACCTGCGGCACTAAAAACACGCTCTGACAAAACGCTAGCGGCAGGACAGGCCAGGACTTCCAAGGCGTAGAGAGCCAATACCTGCCACGTGTCCAGCTTGGATACCCTATAATTATAAGGCACAGAGGAGTCTAGGAGCACTTTAGTACGATCAGCAAGGTACTCCTTCAGTATCTTTGCAAACTTTGCATTCCTTGTGACACTACCCCGCACCTCAGGGCCTGTGGTACGGGGGGTGCTGAGAAAAGTGTCCCAGATCTTTGAGAGTGTTCCCCTACCTCTGCTGGATTGGACTTGTGCCTCTCTCTGCCGGACACCTTGGTTGTCCACTGAATCGTGACCTCTGCCGCTACCGTTTTCAGAAGGGAATTTTTTTAATAATTCCGCCACTAGGGCCTTCTGGTACTGCAGCATTTTTGTAGACCTCTCCGCTTCGGGAATAAGAGAAATAAAGTTCTCTTTGTAGCTTGGGTCTAAAAGTGTCACTAACCAGTAATGAGTGTCCGTCAAGATCTTCATAACACGAGGGTCATGAGACAGGCAGCGTAACATAAAGTCAGCCATGTGCGCTAGACTGTTAACAGTCAAGACTTCTGGGTCCTCACCAACAGCATGACTGGCCATGCTGACCTCCTCCTCTCCCCTGTCCTCTGGCCATCCCCGCTCAACCGAGGGTCTGACGGTTGTGCATGTATTACCGTCAATTCCGAATGAAAGTAGCTCCATTTCTTCTTCCTCCTCCTCCTTCTCATTATAGTCTTCCAATGCACGTTGGGATGAGATGAGGCTGGGCTGTGTGTAATCACCCAGTACGGATTCTTGCTGCAACTCATCCTGCTCCGCCTGCAATGCATCGTCTTTGATTTTGAGCAGAGAGCGTTTTAGAAGACAGAGAAGTGGGATGGTGACCCCTAATGATGGCGTTATCGCTGCTCACCATCTTGGTGGAGTCCTCAAAGTTTTGGAGGACGGTACATATGTCGGACATCCATGTCCACTCCTGAGGTCTTATGTGTGGAGTTTGAACCGTATACTGACGGCCTAGTTGATGCTGGTACTCAAAAACTGCCCTCTTCTGCTCACAAATCCTGACCAACATGTGCAGTGTGGAATTCCAATGCGTAGGGACATCACACACCAGTCTGTGAGCCAGAAGCTGCAAACGCCGCTGAAAGCTGGCAAGGCCGGCAGAAGCAGTAGGTGACTTTCTGAAATGGGCACACAGGCGGTGTACTTTGACGAGCAGATCAGACAGCTCCGGGTAGGATTTAATAAACCGCTGAACCACGAGGTTGAGCACATGGGCCACGCATGGAACATGTGTCAGCTCGCCTCGACTCAGAGCCGCCACAAGGTTGCGGCCATTGTCACACACGACTATGCCTGGCTGTAGGTTCAGCGGTGTAAGCCAGTGATCTGCCTGCTGTTTCAGAGCTGTCCACAACTTTTCAGTGTTGTGGGGTTTGTTACCTATGCATATTAGCTTCAGCACAGCCTGTTGCCGCTTAGCCGAGGCAGTGCTGCAGTGCTTCCAGCTTGGGACTGTTGTGGATGGTGAAGTGGAGGAAGAGGAGGAGGAGGAGGCTGAGGAGCATGACGTGCCAGAGCTGTACACTGTGAGTGAAACCCTGACAGAGTTAGGGCCTGCAATCCTCGGTGTCGGAAGGACGTGTTCCGTCCCAAGGTCAGACTGGGTCCCGGCTTCCACAATATCAACCCAGTGTGTCGTCAAAGAGATGTACCGACCCTGCCCGCAAGCACTTGTCCACGTGTCTGTGGTTAGGTGGACTTTGCCTGAAACTGCGTTGTTAAGGGCACATATGATGTTTTGGGACACGTGCTTATGTAATGCGGGGATGGCACACCGGGAAATATAGTGTCGGCTAGGGACCGAGTAACGTGGGACAGCCGCCGCCATCAGGTTGCGGAATGCTTCCGTATCCACCAGCCTAAAAGGCAACATTTCCAGCGCAATCAGTCGCGAAATGTGTGCATTTAGAACTGTGGCATGTGGGGCGTTAGCAGTGTATTTGTGCATGCATTCCAAATATTGGGGTATGGATAACTGAACGCTGCTCTGGGACAAGGACTTCACTGATGATGGTGCTACTTCTGCTTGTGCAACTACAGGTGAAGGACAGGAGGCATCTTTGCATGCAGTATGGACAGGGGATTGTCTTGCACGCACAACAGTGGAAGACGCAGCTGTGTCACGCACAGACAATGCTCCTGTACTCTGCTGTACATCCCACAAAGTCGGGTGCTTTGCTGCCATGTGCCTGATCATGCTAGTGGTGGTCAGGCTGCTAGTTTTGCTACCCTGCTGATGCTGGCATGTCAGGTGTTGCAAATAGCCTTTTTCGTATTATCTGCCGACACCTTAAAAAACAGCCAGACTCGGGAAGACCTAGCAGTTGTACTAGCAACATCACTCGTGTTTTTGTTCCGGGGAACAGATGCCTGCTTTCTGCCTGCGGACACCACCCTGCTTCTTCCAGCCTGTTATGATGCTACGCCTAACTCCCCCTTTGCACTGCTGTCCTTGCTCTGCATGTCCTCCTTCCAGGTTGGGTCAGTTACTGGATCATCCACCACGTCGTCTTCCAATTCTGCACCCTGGTCCTCCTCCTGACTTTCTTGCAATTGTGTCTCATCATTGTCCACCTCTTATTGAGACACGTTCCCACCATTGCCTTCGTGAGACCGTGGTTGCTCAAATATTTGGGCATCGGTACATACGATCTCTTCATGATCCACTTCAACTGGAGCTGGCGAGAGGCAAGAATATATGAATGGATAAGTGAACAGCTCTTCAGAGTGTCCAAGTGTGACATCAGTTATGTCCAGGTCCGGGCACTCGGCATGGGGGGAGGAAGGAGGATCAGGGTGTGGAATGTGCAGTCCAGTCTCACGGCTACTGACACTTGACCGCGTGGAAGACAGGGTATATGTGTTGGTGCCAAACTGACTAGAAGAATTCTCTGCTATCCAACTAACAACCTGTTGACACTGGTCTTGGTTTAATAGTGGAGTACTGCTGCGTTCACCTAGAAATTGAGACAAGAAAGTCGAGCGAATTGATGTGGGCGTTTGTCGTGGCGCAATTCGAGCTTGCACACGGGCTCGCCCTCTCCCTGCACCACCATCACTTCCAGTTCCTTGTCCCTTGCCATCGGACTTGAGCATTTTCATTGTTGTGCTGACTGTATACAGCTAAATTAGTGCAGACAAGAGTAGGTTATTTAGCCCGACCCTAAGTTTTGAAATTAAGGCCCTGCAGGTGGACTAGTCAGACACAAACGCTGACTACAATAGCGTGTGTTTTGGCGTATCCTAATTTCTGCTGCAACAGACAGTAGCAGCACTTAGATGCAAATTTAGTGCAGACAAGAGTAGGTTTTTAGCATGAGGCCTTTGGTGTACCCTGATTAACGCAGCAACCTAGAGGAGCAGCACTTAGATGCCAAATTAGTGCAGACAAGAGTAGGTTTTTAGCACGACCCTAAGTTTTGAAATCAAGGCCCTGCAGGTGGACTAGTCAGACACAAACGCTGACTACAATAGCGTGTGTTTTGGCGTATCCTAATTTCTGCTGCAACAGACAGTAGCAGCACTTAGATGCAAATTTAGTGCAGACAAGAGTAGGTTTTTAGCATGAGGCCTTTGGTGTACCCTGATTAACGCAGCAACCTAGAGGAGCAGCACTTAGATGCCAAATTAGTGCAGACAAGAGTAGGTTTTTAGCACGACCCTAAGTTTTGAAATCAAGGCCCTGCAGGTGGACTAGTCAGACACAAACGCTGACTACAATAGCGTGTCTTTTGGCGTATCCTAATTTACGCTGCAACAGACAGTAGCAGCACTTAGATGCAAATTTAGTGCAGACAAGAGTAGGTTTTTAGCACAAAGCTTTTGGTGTACCCTGATTAATGCTGCAACCTACAGTAGCAGCACTTAGATGCAAATTTAGTGCAGACAAGAGTAGGTTTTTAGCACGAGGCTTTTGGTGTACCCTAATTAACGCTGCAACCTAGAGGATCAGCACTTAGATGCAAAATTAGTGCAGACAAGAGTAGGTTTTTAGCACAAGGCTTTTGGTGTGCCTTAATTAACACTGCAACCTACAGTAGCAGCATTTAGATGCAAATTTAGTGCAGACAAGAGTAGGTTTTTATCACGGGGCTTTTGGTGTACCCTAATTAACGCTGCAACCTACAGTAGCAGCACTTAGATGCAAATTTAGTGCAGACAAGAGTAGGTTTTTAGCACAAGGCTTTTGGTGTACCCTAATTAATGCTGCAACCTACAGTAGCAGCACTTATATGCAAATTTAGTGCAGACAAGAGTAGGTTTTTAGCATGAGGCTTTTGGTGTGCCCTAATTAATTCTGCAACCTACAGTAGCAGCACTTAGATGCAAATTTAGTGCAGACAAGAGTAGGTTTTTAGCACAAGGCTTTTGGTGTACCCTAATTAACACTGCAACCTACAGTAGCAGCACTTAGATGCAAATTTAGTGCAGACAAGAGTAGGTTTTTAGCATGAGGCTTTTGGTGTCCCTAATTAACGCTGCAACCTACAGTAGCAGCACTTAGATGCAAATTTAGTGCAGACAAGAGTAGGTTTTTAGCACGAGGCTTTTGGTGTCCTAATTAACGCTGCAACTACAGTAGCACATTAGATGCAAATTTAGTGCAGACAAGAGTAGGTTTTAGCACGAGGCTTTTGGTGTACCCTAATTTGAGCTAAAACCTACTCCTGCATATAGTGAGCTAAATAAATCCCTAAAAGCACAGTTTTTGGGATGGATGAGCCTGGAAACCAGCCCCAGATGCGATGCAGGCTGGTATACTGGCACAGCGAAGTTTGGTAGATACTCTGCCTCCCTGCCTGCCTGTATACAGCTCTATTAGTCCTCAGAAGGACTGTTGTGGTAAATAGACTGGCAGCCCTGTGCCTACACTAGCTGAAAGGCCACAAATCTGTCCTTCAATCAGCAGCAGCTCTCCCTACACTGACTGTCTAATGGCGCAGAGTGATGAACACAGCACTGTCAGGTCTTTTAAAGACCTGATGACGCTGTGCGGCCAGCCAATCACTGTAATGCCACAACCAACATGGCTGTGGCATTACAGTGTCTGTCAGCCAATTCCTGCATGCGGGCTGACTCTGAAAAGAGCACCAACATGCAGGGAGGTGGACCCCGAGCATAGCAAGAGTATCGCGAGATTACTCGGTACTCGCCGAGTAGCCCCAGTACCATGATATTCGTGCGAGTACCGAGTAGTGACAAGCATGCTCGCTCATCTCTAATAGTTATCCTACTTGCACTATAGGGGAGAAATTGGAAAGGATCTTACAAGAGGGGATGGATCTATTTATATTTAATTCTAAACAAAAAGAGTATTTACTGCCTGATAATCCTAAAATTCCGATTTTTCATGCTTTGCCAAAAATGCGCAAGGGCCTTTTTCCTCCCCCTCTCAGACCCATAGTATCGGGTATAGACTCTTTATTAGAAAGACTGGGTTCATGGTTAGATGAAAGGCTACAGTCTATGGTGGCTTTATCAGCTAGCTGAAAGACACCAAGCATGTGTTGACAGTGATGCAAAGTCTGAACTGGGATGAAAATCTGATGTGGATTACGTGTGACGTCAGGACATTACAAATCTGTAAAAATAAGAATGCACAAATAGGGTCTTATCTTAATTAATTATTGTAAGATGTGGAATTGCTCACCTTATCCAGTTGTGAAACCCACAACTGGTTGAATTGCACACAATAGACCTCGAGGCTGTAGGTCAGAGAAGGGTGGGGAGCGAGAAAACAGGCGCAGATCTAAATGTAAAAGTACAATATTTCTCAGACGTACACTGCGCGAGAGAACTCACCTTTATTGTGTCTTGTTTCTTCGCATATCAACCCACTGGGGGTCTTACAGGGGTCTTTGTCTCCTTGGTATGCTGCTGCTATCCTCCAGAGAGCGGAACTCCCAGCTCTGAGCCCGTGGAATGAAGCAAAAAATCAGGTATCCAGATGATTGAGTGCTCCCAAGGAGATTGACCTTATGATAAGGACACTGACTCCTTTTTCCTTCTTGGAGATTTATTTCAAATGGCTTCACAGTAGTAAACAGTCATAAAAGTCATAAAAGCATAATTAAAATAACGCGTTTCGGCTATAAATGTCATAAAATAGCCTACCTGAGGAAGGCTATTTTATGACATTTATAGCCGAAACGCGTTGTTTTAATTATGCTTTTATGACTTTTATGACTGTTTACTATTGTGAAGCCATTTGAAATAAATCTCCAAGAAGGAAAAAAGGGTCAGTGTGTGGCACCCCATGGGTTAATGTGCCACAATAACATCACATGGGTTCTCTTCCCCACTACACACTGACAAACACTAGCGCCTCTGGGCCAGAAGGGGGAGCACTACCTGCTTCCTTATATACTCTTGCCCATGAGGGAGAGCTCAGAACAGCTTAGAACAGCTCAGGAGAACTGAGGGAACAGTTCAGTCCCTGCAGAACAGCAGAGAACAGTTCAGCTCGGAGCAGGGCTGTGAAGAGGACACAGAGCAGAGTTAGCTCAGTGCAGACCTAGCAAGGGTCAGAGGAACAGGAGAACTACAGACAGAGGAACACGTCTGGGAGCTGGAGTGATACCTTCACTTGCCCCAGAAGAGCACACAGAACGGACACCGGATCCGGTACTGTGTCTGGCACCCTCAGCACAGTGAATCCAGGAACAGTGGGATCTCTAGATTCCCCCTAGTACCAGTGCAAAGCAACACGGAGGGGTCAGCACAGCACAGAGGACTCAAGTTGCCTAGCCAAGTGGTACCAGCAGAATACAGAAATAGAGATGTGAGGAATCCCAGCAACTCAGCTACTAGCAGCAGCCAGGACACACACACAGTACAGCACAAGGACGCTGACGACCCCGGACAGGGTGGGAAGAGAACTCAGCCCCATTACAGACTCCGTGGACTATAATCTGCAATAACATCAGCAGTAAAGCTTTGGAAAACAGCAAAACTGTGAGTCTGTGTATTGATTGCGACCTTTGCTCCAGAGTCAGCACAGAGAGCTTCCCCCTGCTACAAGCCTGTCAGCTCTGCAGCATCAGGAGAAGAAGAGAATTGCACCAGTGTCTACCAAACGTGAGTGTGTGTCCTTAACCCCTTCTCCACCATCTATAACCCCAATAGACTTAACTCCTTACTGCCCCGGGGGACATAGTTCTCCCCACTGGAACTGTACCATCTCCGCTGCCATTCCACCACCCCCGGAGGTTCTGCAGCAGCGGCGGCCCCATTACTGGCCGCACCAAGTGGGTGGCGTCACCTGTGACAATCCCCTTGTAAATAATTCCTCTTTTATTGTGCGGGCCCAGGGACACGGTCCGGACCAAGCCACCTGTGACATCCCCGACACCGACCGGTCCGGTTCCGAGTACCCCCGTCCCGTGGGGTTCCACAACCTGGCATCACGAACAGGATCTACCCGGTCCAAAAGAATTGGACCCCGTGCGCCATCTGAACTGTATATTTGAAAATCCGCCATTTTGGAGCGCGCGGCGCGCAGGAAAGAAAGGGGGCGGTACCTTGCATTGGCGCGAACCCAGCCTCCTCCCTTGGTGCTGACAACATCCGGCGGGGAAGAAGATCCCTGTTGCACCCCGGAACCTCCCATAGACATCCGGACGGAAGCGGAAGACGGAGGGTGCATATTAACTAAGGGGGCCCAGGATGTCGCAGCCCGGTGCACAAGACGGCAACGGAGCAGCCGGTGGAGCTGCAGCGCCGGACCCAGCGATAGTACCCGGCGGTGCAGCGGCGCAAGGAACAGCATCCATAATGCCATTCCTGATGCCGTATACTCCAGGAGCGATGTGGCTGCGCCAATACTCCGGTGAGCCTAATACTTTAACTGACTTTATGCAAAAGATTAAAGAGTATTAAGTGATGTATCCCCTCACTGAAGCCCAGCGTGTAGGAATGATAATAGGACAATTAACGGGCAATGCACGGCGTGAGGTTATGTCCTGGCTGGACACAGATAAGGACACTGTAGAGCATCTAGTAGCCAGACTGAAAGCAACTTTTGAATCTGCTGTTGATACCCGGGCTAAGATGAGGTTCTTTGCATGCCACCAGAAACCTAAACAGAGTGCCAGAGACTTTGCCTTGAACCTGCAGGAAGCACTCAGAGCCCTTAAGCTGGCAGAACCTGCTTTAGCCCCGGGAGCTGATAAAATGCTATTTGACCAATTTATTGAGGGCCTCCATTCCCCTTCCCATCGAGGACAGTTAAGCATGATACTGCTGCAGAACCCTGACATGACATTTACTGAGCTGAAGGATAGAGCTAGCCGTCTGCAGCAGCTGGAAGAGCCAAGGGAATTAACATCTGTGCCCGACACTGCAGCAGTACCTCAGCAGCTGGCAGCGCCAGCGACATCTGCTATGTCAGCGACTGCTGCTGAGGCCGGGGAATATATCTCAAATGCAGCCCTCAACCAAAAGCTAGATGCCCTGACAGACACCGTGATCTCCATGGCCAAGGTCATCAAGGAACTGCGAGAGTCAAAGCCTGCACCCAAGACCAAGTCGGCGACCAACAGAGAGGATGTCCAGTGGACGAGGCCCAGAGGATACCCAGCAGCAAGAGGACGACCCAGCGATCACTATCAACCAGATGGACAGCCCATTTGCCGCCGTTGCCAGAAATCAGGCCATCTTGCTCGTGAGTGTCCTTTAAACGACGGTTCCCTGGGCAGGCGGGCCGCTCCCCAGGAATGAACGCGCAAGGCCCCTCAGCCTGGTATGACAAATTTGTGGGAGGAAAGCCGGTGATCCCTATTGTGTTGAATGGCATCCCCTTTAGTGCCTTGCTGGATACTGGATCCCAAATTACATCTAGCCCACATGTTCTATATAAAAGGTACTGGGCTGATTCAGACATTACTAATGCGCCAAATGACTATAATTTTGATATATGGGCTGGTAATGGACAGGTAATACCAAAGGTTGGGTTTAGAGAGATGAATATTCAGGTTGGGAAGGTAGAATTGCAGAACCAGGGTATTATAATTATAGATGTCGACCGGTGAGACCGTGAACCCGTGATGCTGGTAGGAATGAATGTAATTGAGAAATGTTTTTCCGAAGTGTTAAGTGTTTTGCAGCAAATCGCCGAGACTGCCGGAACAGGACAACAGAGGCTTCTGCACAAAGAGATCAAAGCCCTGATGTTGAAGCAGCAGGTAGAAATCTCCGGAGGTGAGATCGGCAGTGTACGAGTAAGTGACCCAATACCCATCGTAATTCCTCCCAAAACTGAAATGTTGGTATGGTGCAGAGCCGCAATAGGCATTAAAGGGCAAGACTATCAGGCCCTGGTAGAACCCGTGTACTCAGACACTCAGACAGTAGACCGACCATACTCACTGCTAGAGGAGTAGTTGACGTATACAGGGGCAGAGTACCGTTACGCCAATTAAACTGCGGAGAAGACGAGGTCACATTACCAAAGTATGCTACCATGGCTAAGTTGTACACGGTTGATAACAATAACATCACAGCCGCCGAGCCCTTGAACTCGTCATGTCAGGCGGATGACAATGGCTCAGAGGAGAAGCTGGAGGATTGGTGCCAAAAGTTGCATGTAGGTACCAGTTCTACACCTCCCCGTCACAAGCATGGAGTATACCGGGTAGTGAAGGAATATGAGAAAATATTCAGTAAACACCCGTTAGATTTTGGGCAGATGAAAGGGGTAGAGCACACTATACCCACAGGTAACCATCAACCTATAAAAGAGAGGTATAGACCCTTACCACCAGCTCACTACCAAACCACCAAAGACATGCTCAGAGAAATGAAATCTGCAGGGGTAATAAGAGACAGTTGTAGCCCCTGGGCAGCACCTCTAGTGTTAGTTAAAAAAAAGGACGGGACCATGAGAATGTGCGTAGATTATCGGCAGATTAATAGCATCACACACAAGGACGCATACCCATTACCTAGGATTGAGGAGTCATTAGCTGCATTAAAATCTGCTAACTACTTTTCCACCCTTGATCTAACTAGTGGGTACTGGCAGGTTCCTGTGGCCGAGGCCGACAAGGAGAAGACAGCGTTTACCACGCCGATGGGCCTCTGTGAGTTTAATTGTATGCCGTTCGGACTCTGCAACGCACCCGGGACCTTCCAACGTCTGATGGAGAACTGTCTCGGGCACAAGAACTTCGAAACTGTCCTCCTGTACCTAGATGACGTCATAGTCTACTCGAAGACGTATGAGCAACATCTACAAGACCTGGCAGAAGTGTTTGAAGCTTTATCGAAATATGGCATGAAAATCAAGCCATCCAAGTGTCACCTTCTCAAACCAAAGGTACAGTACCTGGGACATGTCGTGAGTTCAGAGGGAGTAGCACCGGATCCTGATAAAGTCACCGTGATAAGGGATTGGCCAAGACCTACGAACGTGAAAGAAGTGAGGCAATTCCTGGGCCTGGTAGGCTATTATAGAAGATTTATCAGAGGATTCACGAAGCTGGCAGCTCCCCTGCAAGACATCCTGGTAGGACAGTCGAGAAAGTCATCCCGTAATCCTCCGTTCCAGTGGAGTGAAGAGAAGGAAGACTCCTTCAACAAGCTGAAAAGTGCACTGACGGGAGAAGAGATTCTGGCATACCCTGATTACCATCAACCCTTCGTTCTTTACACGGATGCCAGCAACGTGGGACTGGGAGCAGTATTGTCGCAGAAGCAAGGAGGCAAAGACAGAGTAATTGCCTTTGCAAGCAGGAAGCTCCGGCCTACAGAACGAAATCCCGAGAACTACAGCTCCTTCAAGTTAGAGCTACTGGCAGTAGTTTGGGCTGTGACTGAACGCTTTAAACATTACTTGGCAGGTGCAGAATTCACCATCTACACGGATAACAACCCGTTGACTCACCTGGACACAGCAAAATTGGGTGCTCTGGAGCAGCGATGGATAGCCCGGCTATCTAACTATAACTTTGTCATCAAATATCGGGCAGGCCGCAAGAATGGGAACGCAGATGCCTTATCCCGGATGCCGCACCTGAGAGACGTGGAAGAGGAACCGGAAGAGTTGGAAGAGATTGAACTACCGGCCTTTCATCGTTCAAGGGTAGAAGATTACCAACCCGGCATCTACCAAAGAAAGCAGGAAGTAGATCTTAACCCGTTAAGACATTACGGATGGGCCGAAACCCAAGATATTGATCCAGCTGTAAAGCTAGTAAAAGAGCTGCTTACGCGACAAGGTGCATACCCGGATCAGAATGCCCCAGTTGAGACCATACAGCTCTGGAAAGAGAAAGGCAAGTTGTTTCTGAATCAAGGGAAGCTCTGTAGACGATTTACCAATCCCAAGACGCATGAACTGGTCTGGCAGATAATCGTGCCCAAGCAAGACATCCAAATGGTCTTAAGAGCGTACCATGACAGTGCAGGTAATTTTGGATGGAAGAAGTTAGAAGCACTCCTGAGAGACAGATTCTATTGGGTTGGCATGAGAAAATCCATTGAAATATGGTGCAGAAGATGTGCCGCATGCAACCTCAGAAGGAAAGACCTACAGAAAGCTCCGCTTCAACCCATAGTAACCAAACAGCCACTCGAGCTAGTCGCATTAGACCACGACAAGTTGTCACCAAGCCGGTCAGGCTATGTCTATGCCTTAACCATCGTGGACCATTACTCACGCTTCTTAGTGGTGGTACCAGTTAAAGATCTGACAGCGAAGACGGCAGCAAAAGCATTCCAGACGCATTTCTGTAGACCACATGGTTACCCAGAACAAGTCCTTGCAGACCAAGGTCCAGCTTTTGAATCAGAACTATTCAAGGAATTCTGCAATATGTACGAACTGTTAAAGACTTTACCAGAGTCAGAAAGAAACCAGTGGCCAGATAAATTACCTGATTTGGTAGACTTATACAACCATGTACCCGTGAGTTCTACAAACTGCACTCCAGCCTACCTTATGCGTGCAAGACCCGGTAAGCTACCAATTGATCTAGAAATGGGAATTGAAAAACCAGATACAGAAGTAGAAGAAACAGATTGGGATACCAAACGTCAGAGACAGTATCAACAAGTGCAAGAATGTGTAGAGAGAAACTTACAACAAGCAAGAGCAAGACAAGAGAAGACCTTTAACAAACATGCTCAAGCAATGCCATTACAAGAAGGTGATCAAGTTCTCAAGAGAAAGAGACGCACAAACAAACTGGATAATCAGTGGGAAACCGTCCCATACACAGTCTTACCATCTAACCTAGACAATGTTAAAACCTGTTTGATAAGTAAAGATGAAGGAAGAACTTCAGCAGTCGTATCTCGTGATCAGCTAAAATTGTGTCCAGAAACACTGAAGACACCTGAAGTCGTAAAACCCGTACAGGTCCAACCTATCCAAGAAAAAGAAGAAGTATTCCACACGGTACTAGGAGATTTCCCTAAAACATGGCCAAATTACCATGGAGCAGTTGTCGTACCAATGATTGCATTCCCTTCAATAGTGGAACCAAAACCAGAACCTGTGTTACCAGAACCTGTGTTACCAGAACCTGCGTTACCAGAACCTGTGTTACCAGAACTCGTGTTACCTGAAGAAGACCCAAGACTTGAAGAACTGGAAGTAGAATCTGAAGAGGAAGAACAAATTCCTGGTCCCAGCGAACTTGCCAGTCCTGCAGTCAGACCTCCATCTGCCATAACACCAAACACCCCAAATAGGTACACGTCTACTCACACTTTCAGACTAAGTCCACCAACATTGCGCAGATCAGAGCGTAGTACCCAAGGTCAGTTACCAGCTAGGTACAAAGATTAAGATGCAATTAAGAGTGTAATGTAGATATGTTTGTTTAAAAGTAAAGTAAATTGAACCCGGTAGACTGTGTCCAAGAGGGTGGAGGAACTGGATTGACCCCCATGTACATTAAGTTAGGGAAAGAAAGTGCCTGGGGGGTGGTGTAGCGAATCCAGGCCTCCTAAGCAGAAACGCCCGTGGACAAATGTATATAGTTGTTGCAACGTTAAAAAGCCCAGTACCTACAGAGACTATCCTGTATGAACTTTGAACTTTTCTTATTTACTTATGGACCATATATACCACGGACTGGTTGTGGTAAGAACTCTCTTGAACATACTTATCAGCCCGAAGGCAATAGACTAAACCTCTGGAAAGACTGCTTTTTGACTTTTTGAACTCTTTTTCACATTTTAGTGATTTTTGTACTTTTTCATTTTTAAGTCTTTGTTAATATTAATTGTGTTTAATTGTTGTTTACTTGTTTTTCTACAGTCCCGGAGTACTGTATTTAACTAAGGGGGAATGTGGCACCCCATGGGTTAATGTGCCACAATAACATCACATGGGTTCTCTTCCCCACTACACACTGACAAACACTAGCGCCTCTGGGCCAGAAGGGGGAGCACTACCTGCTTCCTTATATACTCTTGCCCATGAGGGAGAGCTCAGAACAGCTTAGAACAGCTCAGGAGAACTGAGGGAACAGTTCAGTCCCTGCAGAACAGCAGAGAACAGTTCAGCTCGGAGCAGGGCTGTGAAGAGGACACAGAGCAGAGTTAGCTCAGTGCAGACCTAGCAAGAGTCAGAGGACCAGGAGAACTACAGACAGAGGAACACGTCTGGGAGCTGGAGTGATACCTTCACTTGCCCCAGAAGAGCACACAGAACGGACACCGGATCCGGTACTGTATCTGGCACCCACAGCACAGTGAATCAAGGAACAGTGGGATCTCTAGATGCCCCCTATTACCAGTGCAAAGCAACACGGAGGGGTCAGCACAGCACAGAGGACTCAAGTTGCCTAGCCAAGTGGTACCAGCAGAATACAGAAAGAGAGATGTGAGGAATCCCAGCAGCTCAGCTACTAGCAGCAGCCAGGACGCACACACAGTACAGCACAAGGACGCTGACGACCCTGGACAGGGTGGGAAGAGAACTCAGCCCCATTACAGACTCCATGGACTATAATCTGCAATAACATCAGCAGTAAAGCTTTGGAAAACAGCAAAACTGTGAGTCTGTGTATTGATTGCGACCTTTGCTCCAGATTCAGCACAGAGAGCTTCCCCCTGCTACAAGCCTGTCAGCTCTGCAGCATCAGGAGAAGAAGAGAATTGCACCAGTGTCTACCAAACGTGAGTGTGTGTCCTTAACCCCTTCTCCACCATCTATAACCCCAATAGACTTAACTCCTTACTGCCCCGGGGGACATAGTTCTCCCCACTGGAACTGTACCATCTCCGCTGCCATTCCATCACCCCCGGAGGTTCTGCAGCAGCGGCGGCCCCATTACTGGCCGCACCAAGTGGGTGGCGTCACCCGTGACAATCCCCTTGTAAATAATTCCCCTTTTATTGTGCGGGCCCAGGGACACGGTCCGGACCAAGCCACCTGTGACATTCCCGACATCGACCGGTCCGGTACCGAGTACCCCCGTCCTGTGGGGCTCCACAACCGTCCTTATCATAAGGTCAATCTCCTTGGGAGCGCTCAATCATCTGGATACCTGATTTTTTGCTTCACAACAGGTTGAATAGCGATCAAATGCAGCTGCTGCAGGGACTGCACTCCCACAGATCACTGTACTCCCACAGATCACACTGTCAGGACATTGTACTCCTGCATTCCACACAGTTTAGCTATTCAAGCTTTAACTGAACAGTTGAATGCACATTCTAATTATTCAGGTGTAATGAAGGAATACCTTTTGGATGTCACTATTTTCCTGCCTCAGAATAATTTCTTTAGGTTTTCTCATCAGTTCTATGTGCAGTGCCAGGGATGTTCAATGGGAGCTAAATTCTCCCCTTCCCTGGCAAATCTGTACATGAACTGGTGGGAAGCCAAATTTATCTACTCTAACACAAACCCCTTTTCAGACTACATAGATCAATACATGCGTTTCATAAAGCCACTTTACACACACCAACTTATCTGTCCAACTTCTGACCAACTTACTGGTTGCAGTGAAATCATGGACACATTGCTCAATTTTGTGGCTGTGTACAATGGAACTATGTGTCCATGATTTCACTGCAACCAGTAAGTTGTTCAGAAGTTGGACAGATAAGTTGGTGTGTGTAAAGTGGTCAATAGATGACATTCTGATTGTATGGATAGGTTCTGAAAATGTGGTCGCTGATTTTGGGAAGTATTTAAATAACAACGATCTGAACTCGTCTTTCACATTAGAAACTAACAAAGACACAATTTCCTTTCTAGACTGGTAATAGGCAGAATGGAAGGGTGGATTGTAACCTTTTCCGGTGGACCCCAGCACAGGTATACAGTCCCCCCAGTGGTATACAGCAGCCTCCCCAGTGGTAGTATACAGCAGCCACAGAGGTATATACAGCAGCCCCAGTGATAGTATACAGCAGCCTCCCAGTGGTAGTATACAGCAATCTCCCCCTGTGGTAGTATACAGCAGTTTCCCCCTGTGGTAGTATACAGCAGCCTCCCCCTGTGGTAGTATACAGCAGCCACTGAGGTATATACAGCAGCCCCTCCCCTGTGGTAGTATACAGCAGCCACAGAGGTATATACAGCAGCCCCTCCCCTGTGGTAGTATACAGCAGCCTCCCCCTGTGGTAGTATACAGCAGCCACAGAGGTATATACAGCAGCCCCTCCCCTGTCCCTCCCCTGTGGTAGTATACAGCAGCCACAGAGGTATATACAGCAGCCCCTACCCTGTGGTAGTATACAGCAGCCACAGAGGTATATACAGCAGCCCCTCCCCTGTCCCTCCCCTGTGGTAGTATACAGCAGCCACAGAGGTATATACAGCAGCCCCTACCCTGTGGTAGTATACAGCAGCCACAGAGGTATATACAGCAGCCCCTCCCCTGTGGGTATACAGCAGTGCCCCCCCCTGTGGTATATACAGCCCCCCCCCCCTGTTGCTGCCGCACACCTGTAAAAAGAAGATCTTTCATACTTATCCTCCTGCTGTCACCGCGCGCGCATCCTTTGCTCTCCTTCATGCTTGCACCCGGCGTCCATCCATATGACCGCGCACAAATAATGACGTCATTACTTGTGCGCGCTCACGTGGTTGGACGCCGGGTGCAAGCAAGAAGGAGAGCGGAGGATGCGCGCGCAGTGACAGCAGGAGGATAAGTATGAAATATCTTCTTTTTACAGGTGTGCGGCAGCAACGGGGGGGTGGGCTGTATATACCACAGGGTGGGGGTCACTGCTGTATACCCACGGGGGGGGGCGGAGGAGAGCTGACAGTGCAATGTAATATGCACGGCTCCCCCTGCCGCTGATGGACAGGGGGATGCAGTGCATATTGCATTGCACTAATGAGCTGGGGCACTTGACTGCCCGCTCACTATACAGCCTCCCCCACCTCCACCGGCCCCACACACTCATCCGTCACTGACTCATGTATAAGCCGAGGGGGGCACTTTTCAGCACAATTTTTGTGCTGAAAAACTCGGCTTATACACGAGTATATACGGAGTATGCCATGTCAAATGCCTTTAAGATAATGAGGACAAAGTTGTATAGCCTCAGAATACTATGTAGTCATACCGATTTTTAAAACTGACTAATATTTTGGATAATATAATAAGAGTATATGGGACAGATAAACTAAAGGGAATAATGGATGTATTGTCACTAAACATTACATATTATGTTATTTTTGATGAGATAAATTCATCAGAGGATTGTATGGAAGTCCAGACTTAATTATGCTGCCATAGTGGGTGCTACCTTTCTTCATGATCTCTTGAAAAATGCAACTTTTACTCCAGTTTATTATGCTATGACTAAGGGTCAAATATGATCCGAAACACGTAAGCCTCTGTACGCTTTTATCTGCACATGAAATTTATTTTTAATGGATTTTCTAAGTAAAGGCTTTTTTAAATTTTCCTACAAATCGTGTTGCTGGACAATAAATTATAATCATAAAATACCATGGAAAGAAGGATCGGGCAGTCTGGGCCAGGTGAGCTGATGATAAATTGTGTTTACAGTACTTTTAATGTCTTCATATTAAGTATTGCTTAGTGTGAAGTTATTGAAGGTCTAAGGCCTGGAAGTAGAGATGAGCGGTGTTCGATTCGAATTGTTCATCAATCTCAAATTCGAGCTGTTTTGGGCGGTGTTCGAGTCATTCAACGAGTTCAATTAGCTTGAAATTCGGCAGTTCGAGGTTATGTTCGATAACGCTTCAATCACTAAAAGCTTAACCCTAACCCTAGCAATAATGCTGTAAATGAATGTTAATATTCAGTTTCTGTGTATAGTGTGAGGGGGGGGAGGGTGTTGTATCACTGCTGCTGCAATAATGTCGATCTCCATTTTTTTTTCTCCTAACAGCATATACAGTGGGGTGGTGCTGGCTGTCAGCCAATCACACACACACACACACAGCAAAGTGCATTTTTTGCGCACAAGCAAGGGCAGGCATCATTGGCTGTGTAAGTCACATGTCATAGCCCTATACAGTGGTGTAACTTCAGGCCCCGGGGCCCCGATGCGAAAGCTCCAACGGGGCCCCCAATTATTGCAAATCTTTAATAGTGTAGAGAAGGATTTTCCAGTTTGTCAAGGAGCGCTTCCAGATGGTTCATTGATTACTCCGATTATTTCAAAGAAATTCTGATTTATTATATATACAAATACAACGCGTTTCGGCTATACATAAAATTAGCCTTCATCAGGTAAAAATTTTTACCTGATGAAGGCTAGTTTTATGTATAGCCGAAACGCGTTGTATTTGTATATATAATAAATCAGAATTTCTTTGAAATAATCAGAGTAATCAATGAACCATCTGGAAGCGCTCCTTGACAAACTGGAAAATCCTTCTCTACACTCCTTGATGAATCTCCTGCAAGGTGGTTCATTTCACCTGTTTTGAGCTGCAGGCCAGAGGATCCAGACCATTACTCCACTACCCTAATACAGGGTTACATGCTGAGCAACAAGACACCAAAAAGGTGAGGAGAAATCCTAATTCTGCTTAATATAATTATATTTCTACACTTAGATCTGCGCCCCCCTTCTTTTTTCCTCTCACCCCTGTCTTGCAGACTTCACTGTCCTCAAAGACGTTACTGATTTAAATCTTTAATAGTATTAGTCTTTTTCTATAGTCCAAAGGGACTTTGGGGCCCCCCTAGGTTGCAGGGCCCGGGTGCGATCGCAACCCCTGCACCTATTGTAGTTATGCCCCTGGCCCTATAAAACCCATCTATTTTCCCCATCTCCACCATTTGTACATTGCTGCAGCTCTGTGTCAGACGGCACTTGTGCTGCTGTGAGCGCTATACAGAGAAAACTGTCAATTCTGTTCTTATTCATCTAGTGAGCGAATACAAAGTTAGATAGAGAGATAGATAGGTTTAGGAAGTAGGGACTGGAGGGAGGGTGTGAATCTTAGGAATTTTGAGGGCTGCTTCATAGGAGTAGGGATTAGGGACTAGGGATTAGCAGTGTATCAGCCCTTTTCAGGGCTACTTCATAGAAGCAGGGACAAGTTATAATATCAGCCCTTTTGAGGGCTAGGTTAGAGCAGTCCCTATTAGGTTTTGCCAGACAGGTGTGTGCCAGTGCTGTGCAAGTGCTTTTCACAGCATCTGGCCACATCTAGCTCTTGAATCCTTTAGGGCAGGTAGTGTAGCACTGCTGTGTGGAAAGCTACGCCACCTGTCTTAATTAGGCATTTTTTTTGCTGAAGCTAGTCCAGGCAATTTGTTCAGGCTAGGAGCAGTGTCCCACCCCACAGTGGTGTAGCCCACTTCAGTGTAGTTCCTTCTATTAATTTTTAAGTGCACCTAGCACAGGTGTCATTTTTTGCCTAGTAGCAGTGTCCACAAAACCATTACTGTAGGCCACTTGTAATACAATCAAGTACACCTTCAGTGTACTTCCTTCTACTAATTTTGAAGTGCATCTAGCACAGGTGTCATTTTTTGCCTAGTAGCAGTGTCCACAAAACCACTACTGTAGGCCACTTGTAATACAAGCAAGTACACCTTCATTGTAGTTCCTTCTACTAATGTTTAAGTGCACCTTGCACAGGTCTCACTTCGGGTCAAGTCACCACTGTTTGATTTACATCAAACATTTTCTTGTCCAACAACTGCACAGTTTCCAATTTCTCACATACAAAATGAGTAGCAAAAGGCCTGCTGATGGTGGAAAGGGGAGTAGGCGTGGTGGAAAGGGAAAAAAAGTTTGTGTCTGTGGGGTAGATGCTAAAGCTACATTATTATCAGCTGAAGAAAGACAATCTTCCAGCCAAAGTAAAATATCTATTTCTTTCCGTGGCCAATCAGATATGATCCCTTTCTTACGGACACAACCATCGACACCACTTGTAAATGAGGCACAAAAATAGCAGGTGCTTGAATGGATCTCAACTGCTCCATCAAGTGGCCTCTCCTCCACTTCAACTTCTACCTCACAAACTCTCCAGTCATCTGTGGTGTCAGCCCAATCACACTTGATTCCTCCCAGCTTCCAAGTCTCCAGCCGCCCTACTGAGTCTGGGGTAAAAGACATGGTTGAGTCTGCAGAGCTGTTCAGTCACACAATAGCCTGGGAATCAGAATTCAGCTCCCAAGCTGCAGAGAGTCCAGACAAGTTAATGATCTGCCCTGATGCCCAGAAGCTTTGTGAGTCAGATCCAGACCCACATGAAGAAGGTTCTGAACTTCATGTAGACCCTCATTCCCTAACAGTAACTACTCTTGGTGGACACAAGGAGGATGATGCTGATGAGACTCCAGATTGGTTTGACAAATTAAGTTTTCGGTCAAGGTAGGAAGAGGTTGTCTCTGAGGATGAGGGGTGTGAGAACACAGAGGATAATGATGAGGTTTGAGATCTCACTTACTCTCAACCCACAGTCAGCCAGTCGATGAGGTCAGCAGAGGAGGCGGAGGAAGATGATAGTGACAACAAGGTTAGGTTGCGCCTTCCTGGACATAGACGAAGTACTGGAAGCACGTCAACAACAGCATCCGCAGCCACAACTCTGCCTCTGAGCAAAAGTTGTGGTTGCTCTGCAGCTCACATGGCCTCTAAGCCTTGCCTAGCCTGGACCTTTTTTGACATCGCCAAGGATCTCCCAACTCATGTGATCTGTAAGATTTGTCACCAATGTCTGAATAGAGGCCAAAAACTCAGTAGCTTGAGTACTTCATGTATGAACCGCCACATGGATATGAAACACAAGTCGCAGTGGGAACCTCACTGTGCTAGAATGCGGGCTAGAGGGGTGGGCCTACCACCGTCTGCCCCATCAAGTGCATCCGTGCTCTTCATCGTCTGTGACTGTGGGGACAGCTGTCACACATGCTTTTGGATGCAGACATTCCACCTCTTTACCTGCAACAGGCAGTGTGATTGGCAGGTCGTCACTTGGTTTTCAAGTGGACAATACTGCTTGAGTTGAGCTCTCTCAGACATTGATAGTACCACCTTTGGATGAAGGCAACATTACATCTTCGCCTGCACCTCCCTCACAGACCAGCAGTTTGCAGGGGACACCCTACTCAATCCCGTCTCAGCACAGCAGCCAGTCCTCTGTCCCTCAGATGTGGACAAGTAAAAGACCATTTCCTCCTAGCCATGAGAAAGCTAAGTGCTTCAATTTCATCATCTGCAAGCTATATACTACAGAAATGCTGCCTTTCCCCCTGGTGGACACAGAGGATTTTCGAGACCTTATGTCCGTCGCAATGCCCCAGTACCAGATGCCCAGTCACCACTATTTCTCCAAGAAGGGTGTGCCTGTGCTACACCAGCAGGTCACAGACAACATCACCGCTTCCTTGACAAACTCTGTGTGTGACAGGGTGCATTTCACCACAGATACTTGGACCAGTAAGTATAGACAGGGGTGTTACATGTCGCTGACTGGACACTGGTTAACTATGGTGAGAGCTGGAGAAGGGTCTGCTGTCCAAGTCTTGCTGTCCCCACAAGTTGTGCGTCCATCCTCTGTAGGTAGAAGTTCCTCCACTGCTTCTGCCTCCTCAACCTCGTCTCGGTCCTCCACCTCTGCCCAAAGCCTTTCTGGTAATGCCACGCACATTGGAACTGCACAGAAGGAATCCTGCACACCTCTTTACTATGCTGGCAGCACGGCTCAAAGCCATCAGAAGGTCTTTACCTTGAAATGCCTGGGAAATGTGAGTCACACAGCTCAGGAGTTGTGGTCAGCTCTGGCGACCAAGTTTCAGCAATGGTTGTCTCCACTCAACCTGCAGCAATGGAAGGTCGTGTGTGACAATGCTGCCAACCTTGTTGTGGCTCTTCACCGGGGCAATATTACATATGTGTCTTGTATGGCTCACGTGCTAATTTTGTTGTCCAGCAATTTTTGACACACTATCCCGGCCTAGATGGGCTTCTGCAGAGGGCACTGTCTATGTGTACTCACTTCCGGCATTTGCATCCCACAGCTCAATAACTTGCTTCGCTCCAAAAGTCTTTCATCTTGCCCGTTCACCGGCTGAAAAACGATGTGTCGACACAATAAAATTCTACTCTGCACATGTTGCAGCGACTGTGGCAGCACCGCCGAACCCTGGTGCAATTCGTTATGACATATAGCCTGGGCCAACGAGATCCAGAGGTGGGGCAGATCACGCTGCAGGAGTGGTCTCGGATGAAGGATCTATGCACCTTTCTGCACAGTTTTGAGATTGCGACGAAGATGTTTAGTGCTGACGATGCCATTATCAGCATGACTATTCCGGTCATCTACATGCTGAAGCACACTCTAAACAATATTCAGAGTCAGGTGGTGGGACAAGAGGAGGTGGAGGAAGTACAGGAGGAGGCCTATGCAGAAGGGATGATAACATCTCCAAGGTCTTCACGGTCGGCAACACCAAGACGGCAGGCATGGGAGGGTAGTGGAGAGGGATTAACGAGGGCGCATGGTAGCAACCAAACTCTTGAGGAAGGTGCAGGAGCCCAGGAAGGAATTGAGGACAAACTGCCGAGGGGAATGGAAGAGTCAGCAGATGAGGGAGACCTTGATGACATTTCTGTTGTACGAGGTTGGGGAGAGAGGGCAGAGGAAGCAAGCATGATTCTCACCTCCCCACCACCAACACAACAAGGACTTGAGCGCCTTCTTGCTCACTACCTGCAACATGACCCTCGGATTGTCCAAATTTGAAGTAATGCCGACTACTGGGTTGCAGCACTAATAGACCCCGGTACAAGACAAAATTTGCCGAAATAATTCCTGCCATACAAAGGGACACACGCATGTGTGGCACCCTGGCACCCTGGGTTGGGGCACCACAGAACTCTTAAGACACAAATGGAATGTACACAGCAAGCAGACCTCACTTACTAACACCACCCTACACCCCTTTTCACCCCAGGCCTCTAGGGAGAGCCCCACTGGTTACCTTAAGCCAGTTCCCCCTATAAATACGGGTCCTGGAGGGAGAAACAGTGGAGTGTGCAGTCACTTTAGAACTGTGAACAGCTAGGAGAGCTGACCTGGTACTGGAGCCACACTAGGCCCATACCAGCACACCCGGAAAGTGAGAGACCCTTGCAACTGGGGTCATAGGAACAGGAGGAGAAGACATTTACAGGGACAGAGGAGTTACATCCACTCGCCCTAACAATCCGGTCACTGGGTCCAAGCTGTAAGAGCCACAGAGCAGACTGCAGAGAAACCAGCACCCCCACCAAGGGAGTCTAGCTCCCCTGAACACCTGAAGCACCAAACTAATGGGAGCCCGGGAGGTGACGGACGCGTTTGACCTCCCTTTATAGTGCCCTCAGTGCATTAATACCAGGTATATCAAGCCACACCAGAACGTGTAACCCCGGTCCAGCAGGATTCCACATCCACCAGACCCTGTAGAACTGTGTACCAAGGAAGCCTATACCACTGCTTGCTGTGGAAACTCCAGGAGTGTCTGCCTGATCACACGGTCGAGTGTACCTGTTGCCATCAGTAAAAGGTACAGAAAACACTTTATGAGTCAGTGCATTTCTTCCAGAACTGTTACTTTCCTTGCACTCATAAAAACAACTGAGCTGCCGTATTCCACCCAGCGTAGCTCCTGGCCCAGGGGACTCCTGCTCATCCTGTGGGGAGCATCCCATCTAGCTGCCGCACATCCCTCAGAGGCCCAAGCAGTGCCGGTGCCATCACGAGACTCCCACAGGTGGCGTCACGACAATCAAGAAACATCCCCATCCTTTAATCCCCTTTTCGTGTGACCACCGGGCCCCACAGCCTTAGGCGTGGAACCGTGACGAGGGAAGCAACGCCTGAGACCTGAGAACCCGGCAACGGTGAGTCAGAATTTGGCGATCACGAACAGGATACGAATAGGCCCATTTCCCAACGGGTATTGTGTGCTATTTAATGACTGTGAATATTGAACTGTACATTTGAACCGCCATTGCTGCGCAGAAGGCGGGAAAAGAAGGGGCGTTACTGTGCAAAGAGTTCGAAGATAGGCCCCGCCCTATGCTCTGACGAGTTCCTCCGAACGCAGCAGAAACCGGAAACTCCCGTGGTGCCTCACTCCTCACTGCGAGGCCGACAACTTCCGCTGAGATCGAAAGGACTGGCAGCGCTTAACTAAGGGGGAGCGAGGATGAGTGACTCGGATTCCGGTGAGGCGGTAACCCCGCAAGTAAACCGACCGATTGTTCAGCCGGGCTGACCCTTATAGGTCAGCCACCCATCAGCGCCATGCCGCAACAACCTGCTCCAATAATGCCGATATCTCTGCCGTACGTCCCGAATACGGCCTGGTTACCAAAGTACAGTGGTAAACCCGGTACCCTGGATATGTTCCGGAGGAAGATATGCCAAGTGCTGGATATGTACGCCATGACCGGTAAGCAGAGAGCTTCAGTAATAATGGGACAGTTAACAGATGCAGCAGAGCTGGAGACCCGAAACTGGTCTGTAGAAGCTCAGGAGTCTGTCGAGCAGGGCCGGACTGGGACTGAAATTCAGCGCTGGAACTCAAACCAAAGCAGCCCACATGCAAAATCGCTTTACACATATATATATATATATATATATATATATATACACACACATCTAGCCACAGCCCCTATGTATGCCAGTAGTAGGCCTGTCTCATAGAGAAGAAGCAGGGAAGCGAAACGTCCGTAGGGGAGGAGGGAGCGCGAGCGCACGCTGACAAGTCGGCTTTAAAGGTATGCAGCACAACCGTGCCATAGGTCCTTCATCAAGATAGCGAGGGCAACTGTGTAGGTAGTTAATTTATCAGCCTCACAGTTCATTTTTTGCTACAACCAAGGTATTTTTGGCATCACTCTAATGTTATGGTTTGATATATGGAAGTGAGCCTGCACCTTGTTATGTGATGTTGGATATTGTTTGACTTATGGCGTTATAATTGCACAGTAGGAGTCTGGCATTGTACAGTAAAAATCTGACTCTGTACTGTGGATCAATTTGGGTTGTAGTAATGCAAACTATATGTCAATTTGCTGAACAGTCAGTAGTGTTGTTCTTGTGAATTCCCCCGGAGGGAATGCTCTGTTTTTTAATTGTTTTATAATGTACAATAAAGATTGACTATTTGATGGTAAATCTTTTTGTGTAATCTTTCCTAAAGAGTGGGATTTTCATACCTATTCTTATGTTGAGTAATTCTGTAAAGGAAAGCTATTTTTAACGGACATAGTATTGAGATGTATTAGGTCCATATAGTATATGGAACTACCACAGCCTAGGCTTGGGCTGGCTGTGTATATGCCATATTCTATATGGGCCTACTATAGGGACCGGTGGTGGCCCATATAATATATGCTAATCAATATATCGAAGAAAAAGCCGCACTCACCGGTCTTGAAGAACGTGTCTGGATTTATTCCAATTCAAGGGTCATTGTGCAGGGAGGGTGGGGGTGCAGAGGAGGACGACGGTACACCGTTTCGTGCTGGAGGCGCTTCTGTACAGGACCTGCAGGAAGGAGTTTGGGATATGACTCTGAAACGTGTCGGAAAATAAACAGCTACTACTATACCCAGACATTCTGCTGTATCTGGTTTTTACATCATACGAACACAGCAGCTCGGACCACGAGGTACTTTGTCCTATTGGAAACTTTATCATCTGAGGCACTATCATCATCTAAGCCTCAGATGATAGTGCAAATGCTTCAGATGATAGTGAATGTGCCTCAGATGATAGAGAAAGTGCCTCAAATGATAGAGAATGTGCCTCAAATGATAGAGAATGTGCCTCAAATGATAGAGAATGTGCCTCAAATGATAGAGAATGTGCCTCAGATGATAGTGAATGTGCCTCATATGATAGTGAAAGTGCCTCATATGATAGTAAAAGTGCCTCATATGATAGTAAATGTGCCTTAGATGATAGAGAATGTGCCTCATATGATAGTGATAGGCACTTTCTCTATCATCTGAGGCACATTCATTATCATCTGAGGCACATTCACTATCATTTGAGGCACTTTATCATCTGAGGCACATTCACTATCATCTGAGGCACTTTCTCTATCATCTGAGGCACATTCACTATCATTTGAGGCACTTTCTCTATCATCTGAGGCACATTCACTATAATTTGAGGCACTTTCTCTATCATCTAAGGCACATTCATTATCATCTGAGTCACATTCACTATCATTTGAGGCACTTTCTCTATCATCTGAGGCACATTCACTATCATTTGAGGCACTTTCTCTATCATCTGAGGCACATTCATTATCATCTGAGGCACATTCACTATCATTTGAGGCACTTTCTCTATCATCTGAGGAACATTCACTATCATATGAGGCACATTCACTATCATCTGAGGCACTTTCTCTATCATCTGAGGCACATTCACTATCATTTGAGGCACTTTCTCTATCATCTGAGGCACATTCACTATCATTTGAGGCACTTTCTCTATCATCTGAGGCACATTCATTATCATCTGAGGCACATTCACTATCATTTGAGGCACTTTCTCTATCATCTGAGGCACATTCACTATCATATGAGGCACATTCACTATCATCTGAGGCACTTTCTCTATCATCTAAGCCTCAGATGATAGTGCAAATGCCTTAGATGATAGTGAGTGAATGTGCCTGAAATTCTGAGGCACTTCCACTGTCAGTCATAGGCATTTTCTCTATCATCTGAGGCACTTTCACTATCATATGAGGCAGTTTCACTGCTGCTGGGCTGCTGTGTATGTAGCTGGCACAGCATGAAACATTATCATATACTATGGGCCTATATACTCCCAGTGCATATGCTGGGGTTGGGGCTTGTTTGAATATGTATTAGCATACTAGCTGTGAGCCCGATGCAAATGCATCGGGTGTCTAGAATATTTTTACATTTTTTTTAAGATTTTCTAATAATAATCCAATTATTCCAATGACATCTTTACACCAACTACATATATTTGTATGGTTGATATCATTTAAGGAAATTGAACTATTATGTTGTAAGGGTCTTAGAACACAAAGTAGCAATACTTCTTAATATGTCAATTGTTTGAATTGATGAATTAACAGTACTAATATATGTATCAGCCACTTTGCGTCAGCCCACCAATCGCGTCAAGATGCCCTTACGCCTGGTGGGACCTACTCTAACTAAATCCGAATTGTTATAATTTAGATATTTTTAATAGCTGGATTTTTCTTACATCTTTTGAGGATTGTGATGTAAATAATAAAATTTTGTAAATTGATACAGAAGGAGTTACCAACTACAGACTTGCAGCAATATCCATACAATAACAAAAAAACTTGTAGTTAACCTACAGTAAATGGAGTTAACATAGCTTCAGCAGGTGCATAAGATGCATCCACTAACTAACCACAGGTGACTGCAGTTGATGTGGATGACACTGCCGCAACTATGTTGTCTGCACAAACCGCAAGTTAAGTACAAATTACATATATGCAATTAAGAAAATTACAGCAAGTATGTTCTTGGTGAGTCCTTCATGAACAATTATTATCATTTAGTATATTCCTCAACAAAGTGAAAAAATCTAAGAAAAATGTCGTGGTAGAATCTAATTAATAATTTATGTTTGTCCCTATCTATCTAAACATGTGGAACACACCTTGCTAATGAGATGTGTGTGAACAGCCGTCCCACCCGTCTCTTAGCTGTTCACAAAAACCTCTCCCTTTAAAGAATAACAATCAAATCTCTCAGCACGTAAAGCACTGGAGCTTTAAATAGTGGTTTCTATCACCCTGTGATAAAATCAGAATGATACACATCTCCAATGAAATCTGAAATGTGTTTTTCCACAAACTTTGTATAAACTATGCACATAAAAAACTGAAATTGAAAAGACTAAACTAATTTTTTTTTTTTTTTTTTTTTTTTAAATAGAAAAGGTAAAAATATAAAATATGCAAAAGTTCATCCCAAAATATTCCGATAGACAATATTTTTGGTGAAGAATTTCTCACAGTTAGGCACCAATTTGCCTTGAATGCATGAATCCACCACTTTCACCTTCACATTACATCGTCTCTTCACACGTGAGAAAGCCACATATAATTGTCCATGACCAAAAACAGGTTCTGGCAAATAAATCCCCACTTTCTCCAAAGTTTGTCCTTGGGATTTATTTATGGTCATGGCAAAGGCAGGCTTCACGGGAAATTGCCGACGTCTTAGTTTGAAAGGCAATCCAGTCTCTGATGGACAGAGATCAATTCTTGGAATGAAGACTACATTTCCTTCATCCGAGCCAGAAATTACTTTTGCTTGTATCAAGTTGTCAAACAAAGCAATAATAATCATCCGAGTCCCGTTGCAAAGTCCTTTTCTGCTGTTAAAATTACGCAAAAGCATTATAATTGTACCAACTTTTAATTTCAGGAGATGAGAAGGCATTCCTGTTGGTGTTAGAGAATTTAGAAATTCCACGGGATATTGTTCGGGATTTTCTGTCTCATCTGGATCAATGGAATCATGGCTCATATATTCCATGTAATCTCCAGGAATACAATCCATCACTTTTGAATTGATCAAATCCACAGCGTCATTTTTGGGACAAGGAATGGCATGTGATGCAGCATTCTGAATACTTTCGTCATTATTCACATCAATGACAATGTTTTCACCAAATATGTCCAAGATTAAAGAGCCAGTGCAGATCATGTCTTGCGGGATCTCAATGACATCATCACCAAGGTTGTAATCATTGGACAATTCTCCATTTCCCAATTGAATTAACCAATTGCTATATTCAGAATCAATGGAGCGCATGTTGTTAATGAGCGGCAATTGATTGAAAAGCTGCCATTGTCGTGAAAATTTAATGCAGCTCTCTACGATGTCTGTCCTTGTTCCATGAGAGATGATAGGAAGACACTGCCGAAAGTCTCCTCCCAGAACAATGACTTTCCCTCCAAAGGGTAATTTATTTTTCTTGGAGACATCAGTTGTCATGACATCCCGTAATAATTGATCAATTACATGCAAAGCGTATTTTGACAACATAGTAGACTCATCGATGATGAAGAGTTTGGTAGTCTTCAAATGTTGGGCCGCATCAGTATCATTTTTGATTCTTGAAACAGATGTCTCATTAATTGGTATTGGTATGCCATACAGTGAATAGATAGTTCTTCCTCCTTGCAATAGATTAGCAGCAATCCCTGTACTGGCTGCAGGTGAGACAACTTCTCCTTCTCCTCTCAGTTCATGAATCAATAGATGATAGAGATATGTTTTCCCACTTCCACCAGGACCGTCAAGGAAAAAGCACTTTGGCTTATCACTTGTATCCTCTAAAGCTTTATGGATTGCATTATAGGCCAAACATTGTTGATCATTTAAGGTGGCTTTCATTTCATGTGCTCTTACTAACTCTTCTTCTTTATTGTATTGAGGACGAATGTGTGGTTTTCTTTTTGGGCGTGGCAGATTAAAATCAATAAAATGTTTAGCATGAAATTTTAAAACATGTTCAACATCAGTCATGGCATATCCTTCACAATGCTCACAATCATCAGTGTCAGGGTGGTAGGCATGGCAGTAATCTTGAACGAAGGGTTGTTTAAATTCTTGCCACAACTCCAGGGGATGATTAGGAGGACCAAAGACACATATATATGCAAACATGTCACGGAGCTGTGCAGGCATATTGAGAACACAGGCATCCAATAAAGTTTTTCTCCAAACACTGTCATCGAAGAGCAATCCAAGGGCTAATGCCGCCTCTTTAAACGTTGGGTATGTGACTTCCTTAACAGTCTTAAGGTTGTCAAAACTTGTAGCTCCTTTAACATGGAGTAACAACAGCCTTAAAAAATAACGTTCTTGTTCTTGAATACTAACAGTGTAGAGTCTACCAATGACTGAAGCACCTCCTCTCCTTCTAACTTCCCATGCACCTTCTTTCCAAACATAATGCTCAGGAATTTGACGATATAAGTACTCCCGAGCATTGGGATCATTCTCATTGAGGGTAAAGTAGGCCATGAGTGTTGATTGTCTGTCCATTGAATAACTAATGTTGTCCGCAGAATCACCCTCGTGAAAAAAAAGTGATTGTGAATGAGGCAGATGTACTGCAAGACGAATAATGCTGTGAGATTGTCTATGCATTTGGAAAGCACAGATTCGCCAAGCTGCCTCTGGTGCACTCACATATCTGGAATCCATGAATTTATGAGTTTCATCGTGTCTGATGTTGGTTTCACAAATTTCCACATTGGCTTTGTCATGACCTTTGTACACATATTTAAAGAGGTATTTTACACTCTGAATGGAAGCACATATTTCCACATTGATATGGCACTTATATTTTAATAGAAGGAAAGGGTTATATGGAACCACCCAAGAATTATCAATCATCTTGGAATGGTGTGGAAAAGAAGGTCCTTCGTTTCTTTGATAACTTGGATATGCATCCTCAGGTATAACAGTTTTTGTTTGAAACTGTTTGGGAAAAGCTTTTTTACACTTTCCATTCTCCATACATGGAGAATTGGGATTGTGTTGTCCACAGGGGCCATGGATCATGTGTTGCATGACAATTTGATGGAGCACAGGGTAATGTGATGGATCAGGAATTTCAGCCCAAACAGTATTGTCCACTTCCACCTCAGTTCTTAGTTTTGAGTTGGCATCCAGAATAATTAGAATGTGAGCATGTGGTAGGCCTCGCTTTTGAAATTCTATCACATGAACCATAGCACAAACCTTGCCAAATAATCCAGAATTAATATCTTTCAAAAGGGCTTCAAGTTTAATCCTGAATACACGGGCCACTAAATCCGGGCGATGTTCAGCACGCTGCCATGGCTGTAAATTGGTTGCAATTTCACTCCATTTCGGATTACAGATCATCGTTATAAAAAGATCTGGTCTTCCAAATTTAGTCACAATCGCCATGGCATCTTGATACCTCTGCTGCATGTTTCGGGGACTTCCCTCAAAGGAAGATGGTAAAATTACGGTTTTGCCAATGGGGATTCCTTTTTCTACGGATTTTCTCAGCAAATGTTCTTGAAGGAGACAATAATCTTCCACCTTCAAATCCTTCTGGTGTTGTCGTATAAAATTTAAACGATTGGCCTCAATCTTAACATAGGCATCCACCAAGTACTTCTGTGTCAGTTTACCTCCATTAAGAACAGGATTGAATTCTGTCCGTACTGACAGCAAATAACAGTAATACTGCAGCTGTGTCACCCTGCGAACATTTTGGCCTTGCTGCATGAGTGATTCATGCCACCCTTGCTCTCCATGAGGGAAAAACAATGGATACAGTAATGCATCCAAATTACTGTGTAAAATACTTATTTGCTGTGTTTTGGGGGCCAACGGATTATTTATGTCTGGTTTTAGATGTATTAAAATGTCTCTATTAAATGGTGGCTCTCCATCAGCATTTTCAAAGATGACTGCAACTTCATGGACAGTAGGGTTGTTATACCGTCTTGGGTCTTGCTCTCTGTCTTGTTTAATTGCCATGATGATATTAGGCATTTTTGTGCCATGTTCCAATGCATTCTGTTCTTCCTCTTCCTCCACTTGCCGTAACATTTTATAAGCTGAAACAAAGGGATTAATACCTTCCAATTGCTCAGCAATAATTCTCATCAAGGCTGGATTACACTTGAGATTTTCTGGAGACTGTAGGCGTTGTTCAGTAGCAGTAGCACTATCCAAAATATAGAGCTGTGCATATGCTGGAACTTGACCTTCAGCGGGGTGGAGAGTTCCAGTTCTATGGTAAATTTGGCCGTGAATCCGGAAACAATAAGGACCGTGTCCAGGTGGTTGAGAAACACTTGCACCCATCGAAGCAAATGCAAAGGAACTATTAATGCTCCTGATATTCTCCATGAGATTTTTACTATATGGGCTGTCTCCTTTCAGTAAAGTAGTGAAGAGCTCAGGGTACTGAGGTAATGGTACCTTAACTTTGCCCTTGTGACAACAAAGGGAGAACTGTCCATCAGATGGCCTTTCAGCCTCAAAATGTTGTGCTTCACAATGTTCACATAACACATTCATGGGCCCACAGGTATGTTCTAAAATACCGGTATCGTCATCAGTAAAGCCAATAGGGATTGATGACGTAGGTGAAGTGAGCAACCGCTGACCTTTTTTGTACATTCCTACATAAATAAGGCGTGGCTGTGTAGAACTGTCAACACATTCCAGAAAAGAAGTAGTGACTGGAGACTTCTTACAGAGGATTTTTTTTTGGCGTAGTTGACGCTGTAAGGCAGCCAAATGGGCCAAATGGCGTTGTTTTGAGGTAGGTGACATAATTTGTAAACGTTTGACTTTAGCCAATTGATGTCTTGTCATGGCAGAAGCAATCTTGTGTGTTCTTTTTTTAGAAGAACATTTGCCCTTCACTTTACCCGTGCCAGATGTTGTAGACAGTTCAGTTTCAGAAAGTGTTGGAGACACAGATATGGACGCCATATCAGAGGTAGATGGTTCTCCTTGCACCTTCACCTTTTGTTGTTTACGGCCAGATGTTGTAGGCAGTTGAGTTTCAGAAAGTGTTGGAGACACAGATATAGGCGCCATATCAGAGGTAGATGGTTCTCCTTGCACCTTCACCTTTTGTTGTTTACGGCCAGATGTTGTAGGCAGTTGAGTTTCAGAAAGTGTTGGAGACACAGATATAGGCGCCATATCAGAGGTAGATGGTTTTCCTTGCACCTTCACCTTTTGTTGTTTACGGCCAGATCTTGTAGGCAGTTGAGTTTCAGAAAGTGTTGGAGACACAGATATAGGCGCCATATCAGAGGTAGATGGTTTTCCTTGCACCTTCACCTTTTGTTGTTTACGGCCAGATCTTGTAGGCAGTTGAGTTTCAGAAAGTGTTGGAGACACAGATATAGGCGCCATATCAGAGGTAGATGGTTTTCTTGCACC
>JARQOC010000017.1:287500-410344 GCA_033576535.1 Allobates femoralis
ATTAATATACAATATATATATATATATAGTAATCATATACATATATATAATATGACATGTATATATATATATATAGATATATATTAATCTATCTCTATATATCTATATCAATATATATATATCTAATTATGAATATATCAATAAATAATCGATTATATTAGCCAATAAATAATCGATTATATTGAGCCAAAAAGATATCTTAGCTGATATATATAGATTGATATACAATATATATATATATACTAATCATATACATATATATAATATGACCTCTCTCTCTCTCTCTCTATATATATATATATATATATATATATATATATATCTCTATATATATATCTATATATATCTATATATATATATCTACTAGCTGTGAGCCCGATGCAAATGCATCAGGATTCTAGAACGTGGCAATATTATTTGCATTAATAGCATTATTATTACCATAAATAGCATAATTATTAGCATTACCAGCATTATTATTAGCATTAATAGCATTATTAATAGCAATAATAGTACTAATAATAGTATTGTTATTAGTATGAATAGCATTATTACCATAAATAGCATTAATAATAGCGTTAATAGCATTATTATGAGGAGTAATAGCATTATTAGCATTAATAAAATTATTAATAGCATTAATACAATTAAAAATAGCATTAATAGCATTATTAATAGGATTAATAGCATGATTATTAGCCTTAATAGCATTAATAGCATTAATATTAGGATGAATAGCATTAATAGCATTATTAATAACATTAATAGCATTATTAATAGCAATAATAGCATTAATAATAGAATTAATAGCATTAATATTAGCATTAATAGCATTAATAGTATTATTAATAGCATGAATAGCATTATTAATAGCATGAATAGCATTAATAGCATTATTAATAGCATTATTAATAGCATTATTAATAGCATTAATAGCATTATTATTAGCATTAATAGCATTATTATTAGCATTAATAGCATAATTATTAGCAGTAATAGCATAATTATTAGCAGTAATATTATAATTATTAGCATTATTAGCATTATTATTAGCATTAATAGCATTATTATTAGCATTATTAGCATAATTATTACCATTAATAGCATTATTAATTAGCATTAATAGCATAATTATTAGCATTATTAGCATTATTATTAGCATTAATAGCATTATTATTAGCATTATTATTAGCATTATTATTAGCATTAATAGCATAATTATTAGCATTATTAGCATTATTATTAGCATTAATAGCATAATTATTAGCATTAATAGCATTATTATTAGCATTAATAGCATAAGTATTAGCATTATTAGCATTATTATTAGCATTAATAGCATAATTATTAGCATTAATAGGATTATTATTAGCATTAATAGCATAATTATTAGCATTATTAGCATTATTATTAGCATTAATAGCATAATTATTAGCATTAATAGCATAATTATTAGCTTTATTAGCATTATTATTAGCATTAATAGCATAATTATTAGCATTATTAGCAATATTATTAGCATTAATAGCATTATTATTAGCATTAATAGCATAATTATTAGCATTATTAGCATTATTATTAGCATTATTAGCATTATTATTAGCATTATTAGCATTAATAGCATTATTATTAGCATCATTAGCATTATTATTAGCATTAATAGCATTATTATTAGCAGTAATAGCATAATTATTAGCATTAATAGCATTATTATTAGCATTAATAGCATAATTATTAGCATTATTAGCATTATTATTAGCATTAATAGCATTATTATTAGCATTAATAGCATAATTATTAGCAGTAATAGCATTATTATTAGCAGTAATATTATAATTATTAGCATTATTAGCATTATTATTAGCATTAATAGCATTATTATTAGCATTATTAGCATTATTATTAGCATTAATAGCATAATTATTAGCATTAATAGCATTATTAGCATTAATAGCATAATTATTAGCATTATTAGCATTATTATTAGCATTAATAGCATAATTATTAGCATTAATAGCATAATTATTAGCTTTATTAGCATTATTATTAGCATTAATAGCATTATTATTAGCATTAATAGCATAATTATTAGCATTATTAGCATTATTATTAGCATTAATAGCATTATTATTAGCATTAATAGCATAATTATTAGCAGTAATAGCATTATTATTAGCAGTAATATTATAATTATTAGCATTATTAGCATTATTATTAGCATTAATAGCATTATTATTAGCATTATTAGCATATATATTTAGCATTAATAGCATAATTATTAGCATTAATAGCATTATTATGCATTAATAGCATAATTATTAGCATTATTAGCATTATTATTAGCATTAATAGCATAATTATTAGCATTAATAGCATAATTATATAGCTTTATTAGCATTATTAGCATTAATAGCATAATTATTAGCATTATTAGCATTAATAGCATTATTATTAGCATCATTAGCATATTATTAGCATTAATAGCATTATTATTAGCAGTAATAGCATATATTATTAGCATTAATAGCATTATTATTAGCATTAATAGCATAATTATTAGCATTATTAGCATTATTATTAGCATTAATAGCATTATTATTAGCATTAATAGCATAATTATTAGCAGTAATAGCATTATTATTAGCAGTAATATTATAATTATTAGCATTATTAGCATTATTATTAGCATTAATAGCATTATTATTAGCATTATTAGCATTATTATTAGCATTAAAAGCATAATTATTAGCATTAATAGCATTATTAGCATTAATAGCATAATTATTAGCATTAATAGCATTATTATTAGCATTAATAGCATAATTATTAGCATTAATAGCATAATTATTAGCTTTATTAGCATTATTATTAGCATTAATAGCATTATTATTAGCATTAATAGCATAATTATTAGCATTATTAGCATTATTATTAGCATTAATAGCATTATTATTAGCATTAATAGCATAATTATTAGCAGTAATAGCATTATTATTAGCAGTAATATTATAATTATTAGCATTATTAGCATTATTATTAGCATTAATAGCATTATTATTAGCATTATTAGCATTATTATTAGCATTAATAGCATAATTATTAGCATTAATAGCATTATTAGCATTAATAGCATAATTATTAGCATTATTAGCATTATTATTAGCATTAATAGCATAATTATTAGCATTAATAGCATAATTATTAGCTTTATTAGCATTATTATTAGCATTAATAGCATAATTATTAGCATTATTAGCATTATTATTAGCATTAATAGCATAATTATTAGCATTATTAGCATTATTATTAGCATTAATAGCATTATTATTAGCATTAATAGCATAATTATTAGCAGTAATAGCATTATTATTAGCAGTAATATTATAATTATTAGCATTATTAGCATTATTATTAGCATTAATAGCATTATTATTAGCATTATTAGCATTATTATTAGCATTAATAGCATAATTATTAGCATTAATAGCATTATTAGCATTAATAGCATAATTATTAGCATTATTAGCATTATTATTAGCATTAATAGCATAATTATTAGCATTAATAGCATAATTATTAGCTTTATTAGCATTATTATTAGCATTAATAGCATAATTATTAGCATTATTAGCATTATTATTAGCATTAATAGCATAATTATTAGCATTAATAGCATTATTATTAGCAGTAATATAATTATTATTAGATTTTTTTTTTTAATTATTAATTTTTATGTAAATTTTTATTATTTTTTATATATTTTTTTATTATTTTTTAATTATTTTTTAATTATTTTTTTTATTATTAAATTAATTCTTTATTTTAAGGGAGACACAGTTCTCCTTCAGGTCCGCTATTTCTTTATTTAATTATTATTTTTATTTAATTATTTATTATTTTTAAAATATTTTTTTTTATTATTTTTTAACGCAACGCGATAATTTCCAGCACTGGTTTTCCGACGTCCGTCCACAGGATCACCAAGGCAGGAATAATTTGTGAGGAAAAGTTAAAGTAAACACTATAAAATTGCGTCAGGGGGGAGTATAGTGATTGGTAGGCAAAGGGGAGTATAGTGATTGGTAGGCAAAATGTGTTGCCACCCAGCAACAGCGCAGTCTGCCACGGGATTTTTCGCGGGCAAACATGCCGCAAGTGCAAAACCGCACTTGCCGCACCTGCCGCAAGTCCCCCTATACTTTCTATGGAGATTACCGCAACCGCGCCGCAAGTGTAACCGCATTACACTTGCGGCGCGATTGCGGTAATCCCCATAGAAAGTATAGGGGGACTTGCGGCAGGTGCGGCACATATGCGGCGCGGTTGCGGTAATCCACAGGGGCACAGGGGCACAGAGGCACAGGGGCACAGAGGCACAGGGGCACTGGGGCACAGGGGCACTGGGGCACAGGGGCACTGGGGCACAGGGCACAGGGGCACAGACTCCGGAGCACTGTGTCAGCATGTGCTGACAGCAGCTGCTCCGGAGCGGGTGACAGGGGCACTGGGGCACAGGGGCACTGGGGCACAGGGCACAGGCTCCGGAGCACTGTGTCAGCATGTGCTGACAGTAGCTGCTCCGGAGCGGGATCACAGGGGCACAGGCTCCGGAGCAGCTGTGTCAGCATGTGCTGACAGCAGCTGCTTCGGAGCGGGATCACAGGGGCACAGGGGCACTGAGGCACAGGGGCACAGGGGCACAGGCTCCGGAGCAGCTGCTCCGGAGCGGGACGACAGCGGCGAGGGGTCACAGTGTGTGACATAGCCACGGCACGTTTTCGGGGGCCGACATGAAAATGCCTACGGCAATTATAGAGTAGATATTACAGTCCAAAAGAAAGAAAAACCGAAAGAGAAAGTGCCTCAGATGATAGAGAAAGTGCCTCAAATGATAGAGAAAGTGTCTCAGATGATAGAGAAAGTGCCTCGGATGATAGAGAAAGTGTCTCAGATGATAAAGTGTCTCAGATGATAGAGAAAGTGCCTATCACTATCATATGAGCCACATTCTCTATCATCTAAGGCACTTTTACTATCATATGAGGCACTTTCACTGTCATCTGAGGCACATTCACTATCATCTGAAGCATTTGCACTATCATCTGAGGCTTAGATGATGATAGTGAAAGTGTCTCAAATGATAGAGAAAGTGCCTCAGATGATAGAGAAAGTGCCTCAGATGATAAAGTGCCTCAGATGATAGAGAAAGTGTCTCAAATGATAAAGTGCCTCAGATGATAGAGAAAGTGTCTCAAATGATAAAGTGCCTCAGATGATAGAGAAAGTTTCTCAGATGATAGAGAAAGTGCCTCAGATGATAGAGAAAGTGCCTCAGATGATAGTGAATGTGCACTTTTACTATCATATGAGGCACTTTCACTGTCATCTGAGGCACTTTCTATATCATCTGAGGCACTTTCTCGATCATCTGAGGCACTTTCTCTATCATCTGAGGCACTTTCTCTATCATCTGAGACACTTTCTCTATCATCTGAGGCACTTTCACTGTCATCTGAGGCACTTTCTATATCATCTGAGGCACATTCACTATCATCTGAAGCATTTGCACTATCATCTGAAGCATTTGCACTATCATCTGAGGCTTAGATGATGATAGTGAAAGTGCCTCAGAGGAGCTGTGTATATACTGTGTGTTGTCACCTTCCTAACAAGTCGCCTTTTGTTCTTTATATGTTTTTGAATGTGCCTAAAATACATTTCAAAACTGCACCTGTGACATTAAAGAAGATATCCGGGATTTATCTAAAAAATAAATTGTGTGTAAGCACGAGCAGGCATGAGGCTGACCCCGACCTGCCTGATGTGCTCGGCACCAGTCACCGCTGTCCTGAGCTGTCACTGGCCACTCCTGTCAGTGATTTTGCAGCTTCCACTGACGTCACGCTGATTGACAGTCAGTTCCCCCAGTCAGGTAGTAAGGAGCCGGCTGTCCATCAGCAGGCTGTCCCGTCACTTCCACAGACCAGTGCTGTTGCTGGCAGGAGCGGGCTGTGGCGGGGCTAAACAGAGGTGAACGGTGTCAGGCACAGCAAGCGGATAAAATTCCCGTTTAACCCCTAATCCCGCATAATCAGTGGTGACTAGTCATGGAAGATTTGTTACCCCGGACCTAGGCCATGTTCACACAGGGTGTGTTTCCTGTTTTTTTGGTGAATGTTTTGTTGTGTTTTTTACCTTGTTTTTTGCGCATATAAACTTGCATTTTTTCATTCCCAGCAAAGCCTGTGTGATTCCGGAGAGGTTGAGCGCGCACATTGCTGCTGCACAGGGTTTTGCTGCATTTTTAAAAAAATGAGCGTCAATAGTCTGTGGTTTAGCTGCAGAAAAAAAATCAGCAAAAATGCCCAGTATGAACATAGCCTTAAGTGTTCCCAGTAATGTTATGTCCCTGTGTGTGACAAGATTTACAATAGCCGCGTCACCACCAGCTCTGCCTTCCTTGATGAATACAGGGCAAATGTCTGCACCCCGGCTTCACCAGCGCAGGGCGAGCGTCTGCACCCCGGCTTCACCAGCGCAGGGCGAGCGTCTGCACCCCGGCTTCACCAGCGCAGGACGAGCGTCTGCACCCCGGCTTCACCAGCGCAGGGCGAGCGTCTGCACCCCGGCTTCACCAGCGCAGGGCGAGCGTCTGCACCCCGGCTTCACCAGCGCAGGGCGAGCGTCTGCACCCCGGCTTCACCAGCGCAGGGCGGGCGTCTGCACCCCGGATTCACCAGCGCAGGGCGGGCGTCTACACCCCGGCTTCACCAGCGCAGGGCGAGCGTCTGCACCCCGGCTTCACCAGCGCAGGGCGAGCGTCTGCACCCCGGCTTCACCAGCGCAGGGCGAGCGTCTGCACCCCGGCTTCACCAGCGCAGGGCGAGCGTCTGCACCCCGGCTTCACCAGCGCAGCCCCAATAAGAGCATAGGCCCATATAGTGCACATACACAGCCCAGCCCCCACAGGCCCATATAGTGCACATACACAGCCCAGCCCCCACAGGCCCATATAGTGCACATACACAGCCCAGCCCCCACAGGCCCATATAGGACACATAATATACACAGCCCAGCCCCCACAGGCCCATATAGGACACATAATATACACAGCCCAGCCCCCACAGGCCCATATAGGACACATAATATACACAGCCCAGCCCCCACAGGCCCATATAGGACACATAATATACACAGCCCAGCCCCAGCCCATTCAGACTTACAGAGCAGATGAAAGTGAAAGTGCTTTTCCTGCTGTCTGTGTCCCGCACTGGTGGCAGCCCCGGGTCTGCAGCTGAGGTAGGAGGAGTGAGAGGAGAGAGAGAAGTTGCCGGCTGCTGAGCTGACTGCTGGATCCAGCTCCAGGGACTGCTGTTCCATTTCATGGGCTGGGTGGACGGGTGAGAGGAATCATCTGCTGCCTCCAGTAACTCCAGGACCGGGTAAGAGCACATTTTGTGGGCTGGAGCAGAGTCTCTCTCAGTCTCCGCCCACAAGAACATGCTGACGTGACGTCGCACAGCACAGGCTGCACACTGCTCGCTACTCCAGTTGAGCCGCGCCAAGTTGGTGAGTGATGATGATGAGTCATCATCACTCACTCTGATGATGTGTTGGCTGCCTGGCGCCGCTCCCCAGACCCCACAGTGTGTGCTAGAGTCGGCCACATTAAAGTCGGCCCTCGGCCGGAGACGGGCACAGGCCCCGCCCACTTAAGGTCACAGGCCCCGCCCACTCCACAACCAGCGGCCCAGCGGGAAAGTTCCCGGTAGTCCCGCCTATCAGTCCGGGCCTACTGTCGAGCAGATATTTGCTAAATTAAACCGGGTTTTTGAACACCACACCGAAGCGGAACTAAGACTGTTGTTTTACCATTGCAAACAAGGGGCACAGGAGAGTGTCCTGGACTATGCACTGCGCTTACAGGAAGCACTGAGATTGTTAAAACAGGTTGATCCCGATGGTGTGAGAGATGAAAACAAAGCACTAATTGGACAATTTGTTGTGGGACTTAGACTACCTGATGATAAGAAACAGGCACGCTGGTGGGCTCTGCAAAACCCTGACGCAGAGTTTGATACCTTAAGAGACTTAACAGTGCGGGGACAGCAGTTCCCTACAGTGCCTGATCTAACCTCACAGCTGCAGTATGCTAACACCACTTCCGGCCCGGCAGCAGCATCTCCACTCCCCACGGTTCAGTCCAGCGCACAGACTATAACACCCGACCGGTTCGATAAACTGTGTGCCGACGTGCAGCAGCTGATGAAAGACATGGCCAAGCTTCGAGGTGAAAGAAGACCCAAGACAGAAGCAAGGTCATCAGACAAGATCTAGCTCGCTGACAGCCCCGACGACGTCCCGTGGATGAGGAAGAAGACACCGCCGCCACGAGGAAAACCTACAGATCGCTACTGCCCTGATGGACATTGCATATGTCAGAAAAACGACAAAGAAGGACGTACCTACCGTTCCAGTCCATTAAACGAGCAACCCCTGGGCGAGAAGGGCCAACCCCAGGAGTAGACTGTCCAGGCCCAACCAACTGGTAGTACAAGTACGTGGGAGACCGTCCGTACCTGTCAATCATCATCGACGGCACCGCCACCACAGCGTTGATAGACACTGGATCCCAGGTGACAACCATCCTGAGTATCCTTTACAAACGGTTCTGGCCAGATGTTAAGCTGGAACCAAACCCTGATTTGAACATTGAGGCAAATAATGGTTTGCTAGTTACAATAGAGGGACAATGGGAAGCTACAGTAAAGGTGGGGAGGGTGCAGCTGAAGAACCAGGGTATCATAGTGGTTCAGGACAAACCGTATGAGCGGGATCCACACGTAATACTGGGTACTAATGTAATGGTTAAATGCCTAGATGAAGTGTTGGTCTTACTCCAACAGAGTGCTGATGCTGGTAAACCAAGAGAAAGGAGAGCTATCCAAAGAGAGATCCAAGCTCTGGTGTATCAACAGCAGGTAAAAATGTCAAACGGTGAAATTGGCAGTGTATGGGTAACAGATCCCATTCCAATTGTGGAACCAACCAGAAGTGAAATTATGATCTGGTGTCGGGCAGCAATAGGCCTCAGAGGGCAGGACTACCAAGCTGTAGTAGAACCTGTAATGTCTGATAGTAGTCCTACACTCTTGACAGCTAGAGGGTTGGTAGACGTAAGAAAAGGGAGAGTCCCCGTATGCATATTAAATTATGGTGATGATGAAGTCAGACTGCCAAGATATTCTACTGTTGCAAAATTGTATCAGATTGAAAACAATGCTATACATGATGTAAAATCCTCTTCCCAAACAGTAACTTATGAACCCCCTCACTCCAAAGATCAGCTAGAGAAATGGTGTCAGGAGCTCAGCGTAGGAACTGACAACACACCTTTCTCATCAGAAAAATGGAGTTTACTGGGAAGTTCAGGAGTAAGAACAAGTGTTCAGCAAACATCCACTTGACTTTAGGAGGATTAAAGGGGTACAACATCACATCCCTACAGGCGACCATGCACCCATCAAAGAAAGATACAGGCCTATACCACCCACACACTACCAAAAAGCAAAAGAAATGCTTCAGGACATGAAACACGCAGGGGTCATTAGGGGATAGCTGTAGTCCCTGGCCAGCACCACTGGTCCTGGTTAAAAAGAAAGACGGTAGTATGAGAATGTGCGTAGACTATAGGCAAATCAACAAAGTCACACACAAGGATGCATACCCGTTGCCCCGCATAGGATAGTCACTAGCTGCACTTAAGTCTGCCAACTACTTCTCCACGTTAGATCTTACTAGTGGGTACTGGCAGGTCTCCGTTGCAGAGGAGGATCGTGAGAGGACAGCCTTCACGACGCCCATGGGGTTATGTGAATTCAACAGTATGCCGTTCGGGTTGTGCAACGCCCCAGGAACATTTCAAAGACTGATGGAGTGTTGCTTGGGCCACAAAAAACTTTGAGACTGTAGTGTTATACCTTAATGATGTCATTATATACTCCCAGACCTATGAAGATCACCTGCAACACCTGAGTGAAGTGTTCGAGTCGCTGTCCAAATACGGTATGAAGCTGAAGCCGTCCAAGTGTCACCTGCTGAAACCCAAGGTCCAATACCTAGGACATGTGGTCAGTGCAGAAGGCGTGGCGCTTAACCCGGACAAAGTTACCGTCATCAAAAACTGGCCAGCGCCAACCAATCACAAAGAGGTACGTCAATTCTTAGGACTGGTCGGGTATTACAGGCGATTCATCAAAGGCTACACCAAAATAGCAGCACCGATGCAAGATCTCTTAGTAGGCCAATCTAAAAATGGCAAGATCAGGGGACCCCCGTTCCGGTGGAGACCAGAACAGGAACAATCCTTCCAGAAGTTAAAAGATGCTCTAACTGGGGAAGAAATCCTGACCTATCCTGATTACAATTTACCATTTTTACTGTATACCGATGCAAGCAATGAAGGCCTAGGAGCAGTCCTAGCTCAACGCCAGCAGGGCAAGGAGTGATCGCCTACGCCAGCAGAAAGCTCCGTCCCACGGAAAGGAACCCGGAGAACTACAGCTCGTTCAAACTGGAGTTCCTGGCCCTGGTCTGGGCAATCACAGAGCATTTCAAGCATTACTTGGCATCCGCCCCGTTTACAGCTTTCACTGACAATAATCCTCTAACACACTTAGAGATTGCAAAGCTGGGAGCCCTAGAGCAGTGTTGGGTAGCAAGATTGTCAAACTATGACTTCACTGTGAAGTCCCGGGCAGGTCACAAAAGCGGCAACGCTGATGCCCTGTCCAGAATGCCTAATCTCCCTGAAGAAGGAGAAGACATAGATGATCTGGAAGAGATAGAATTACCAGCTTTCCATTGCACGAGTAAGGCAACCTGTCATCAGGCGAGTCAGAGACGTGGAGAGAGGACCGTAAACCTTCTACCTCATCATGACTGGAAAGAGACTCAAGCCAATGATGCAAACGTCAGCTTAGTCAGGGAATTAATAACCTATGAACACGCCAGCATGGATCCTGATGCCTCACCAGATGCCAAGCGCCTGTGGAAGGAGAGAGGGAAATTATTTGTCTACCAAGGGAAACTGTGTAGAAGGTATTTAAATCCCAGAACACGCGAACTTATCTGGCAGATAGTAGTTCCAAAGGCAGAAGTCCGTATGATCCTTGAAGCCTACCATGACGACGCAGGACACTTCAGATGGAAAAAGCTGGAAATGCTACTGAAAGACTGTTTCTACTGGGTCGGTATGCGAGGTTCAATTGACAAATGGTGTAAAAACTGTGGACCATGTCATCTCCGAAGAAAAGACCACTTGAGTCAGAAGGCTCCATTGCAGCCAATCTTTACCAAAAGACCTCTTGAAATAGTTGCTCTCGACCACGTAAAGTTAACCCCAAGTCGAACCGGCTATACTTATGCACTCACCATGGTTGATCACTATTCAAGATTCCTTGTAGTTGTTCCAGTTAAAGACTTACCTGCAGAAGTAGCAGCTAAAACATTCCAAAGTTACTTTTGTCGCCCCCATGGGTACCCAGACCAAGTCTTAACTGACCAAGGACCGGTATTTGAATCAGACCTGTTTCGCGCATTTCTAGATCTTTATGGTTGTAAAAAAATCAGGACCACACCTTATCATCCTCAAACCAATGGTTTATGCGAGAAAATGAACCACATAGTGATTGATATGCTCAAAACTCTACCCTTTGAAGAGAGAAATCAATGGCCTGAAAAACTTCCAGACCTTGTGGACATCTACAACCACATACCAATTAGTTCCACTAACTACTCACCCGCCTACTTGATGCGAGCAAGACCAGGTAAACTGCCAGTTGATTTAGAGATGGGAACCATCGAACCAACACCAGATTCTCCAGAAGAAGATTGGATTAATCAACACCAAGAACAATACAAGAAGGTACAAGAGAGTGTTGAAAGAAATCTGAACATAAGCAGAAGCAAGCAAGAGCACGACTTTAACAAGCACGCCTCAGCAGAACCTTTAACAACAGGTGCACTAGTACTAAAAAGAAAGAGAAAAAGCAACAAATTGGATAACAATTAGGAATCAGAGCCCTACACAATAATGCCGTCGCAATACGACAACTCCAAAACTTGTGTTATCAGCAAAGATAAAGGAAACACCTTTACAACTGTATCAAGAGACCATTTGAAGAAATGTCCAGAACAGTTAATACCTCAAGAAACCAGTTATCCTGCAATAACAGTTGAAAACCAAAAAGAAAACCTAGTCCATACAGAAATTGGAGACTTACCAGCCGACTGGCCTCAATGCAATGGTGCATTCATCATACCAGTTATTTCATTTTACCAACCTACAGAAGATCCAATACCAACTCAACCAGTTCAAGAAGAACCAATTCAAATGCAAGAAACGCAGCCTGTTACTTCGGAACCTGAAATTCCTGTAATCGGTGAACCTGGAGGGAGAAACAGTGGAGTGTGCAGTCACTTTAGAACTGTGAACAGCTAGGAGAGCTGAACTGGTACTGGAGCACACTAGGCCCATACCAGCACACCCGGAAAGTGAGGGACCCTTGCAACTGGGGTCATAGGAATAGGAGGAGAAGACATTTACAGGGATAGAGGAGTTACCGTATTTTCCGGCGTATAAGACGACTGGGCGTATAAGACGACCCCCAACTTTTCCAGTTAAAATATAGAGTTTGGAATATACTCACCGTATAAGACTGCCCCTCTTCTACGGTATGATCCCCACTGCGACCCCCACACAGCCCTACATACAGTATAATGGACCCACATATAGAATAATGGCCCCTACATCTCTTCACACTGTATTATGACCCCCACACAGCCCTCCATAAAGTATAAAGGGATCCTCATACCCCTTCAAGTATTATCATCCTCCCACAGAGCCCTCCATATATTATAATAGCTTCCATATGGTATAATTGTCTCCATATATTATAATGCATCATCCATAGTCACCCATTATAATGCACCTTCATAGTGCTCCATATAGCATAATGCACCCCCATAGTCGTCCTCATATAATGCAACCCCATAGGCCTCCATATAGTATAATGCAACCTCCATATAGTATAATGTTCCCCCATTCCCCTCTGTATATTAAAATGTACCCCCATAGCAATCTATCTACTTATATAATCGGGAGTTGGGAATTCGGGCGTTGTCGCCGAATCCCAAGCTCCTTAGCGGCACTGCGAGCGATGACATGCAGCGTCATCGCGAGCCGCAGCTGCACTACTGTAAAAAAAAAAAAAAAAACATTTCCTCACCTCTCCCCGAGCCCCCGCCGTCTCCAGCCGTCTTCCTCCAGGGTCCCGGTGGCTCCCGCAGGCTCCCGGTGCCTGCAGAGCTCTTCTACAGCAGTACAGGACCTGCGGTGATGTCAGAGTCACGTGACACCAGCTTACTCCATGGTAACCGCGGGTCACGTGACTCTGACATCACCGCAGGTCCTGAACTGCTGTAGAAGAGCTCTGCAGGCACCGGGAGCCTGCGGGAGCCACCGGGACCCTGGAGGAAGACGGCGGGGGCTCGGGGTGAGGTGAGCATAATCTTTTTTTATTTTTTTTAACCCCTGCCTTGCAGGAGCGCCGGGGCATGTATACTCTGCCACCACCACACTCGCCTATATACTCTGCCACCACCACACATGCCTGTATACTCTGCCACCACATCCAAAGATGCCTGTATACTCTGCCACCACCACCACACACGCCTGTATACTCTGCCACCACCACCACACACGCCTGTATGCTCTGCCGCCACCACCACACACACCTGTATGCTCTGCCGCCACCACCACACACGCCTGTATACTCTGCCGCCACCACCACAGACGCCTGTATACTCTGCCACCACCACACACGCCTGTATACTCTGCCACCACCACACACGCCTGTATACTCTGCCACCACCACAGATGCCTGTATACTCTGCCACCACATCCAAAGATGCCTGTATACTCTGCCACCACCACCACACACGCCTGTATACTCTGCCACCACCACCACACACGCCTGTATGCTCTGCCGCCACCACCACACACACCTGTATGCTCTGCCGCCACCACCACACACGCCTGTATACTCTGCCGCCACCACCACACACGCCTGTATACTCTGCCGCCACCACCACAGATGCCTCTATACTCTGCCGCCACCACCACAGATGCCTGTATACTCTGCCACCACCACCGACGCCTGTATACTCTGCCACCACCACACACGCCTGTATACTCTGCCACCACCACAGACACCTGTATACTCTGCCACCACCACACACGCCTGTATACTCTGCCACCACCACACACGCCTGTATACTCTGCCACCACCACACACGCCTGTATACTCTGCCACCACCACACACACCTGTATACTCTGCCACCACCACAGATGCCTGTATACTCTGCTGCCACCACCACAGACACCTCTATGCTCTGCCGCCACCACCACACGCACCTGTATACTCTGCCGCCACCACCACACACGCCTGTATACTCTGCCGCCACCACCACAGACACCTGTATACTCTGCCACCACCACACACGCCTGTATACTCTGCCACCACCACACACGCCTATATACTCTGCCACCACCACACACACCTGTATACTCTGCCACCACCACACACGCCTGTATACTCTGCCACCATCACAGACACCTGTATACTCTGCCACCACCACAGACACCTGTATACTCTGCCACCACCACACACACCTGTATGCTCTGCCGTTACCACCACACACACCTGTATACTCTGCCGCCACCACCACACACGCCTGTATACTCTGCCGCCACCACCACACACGCCTGTATACTCTGCCGCCACCACCACACACGCCTGTATACTCTGCCGCCACCACCACAGATGCCTGTATACTCTGCCGCCACCACCACAGATGTCTGTATACTCTGCCGCCACCACCACAGATGCCTGTATACTCTGCCGCCACCACCACAGATGCCTGTATACTCTGCCACCACCACACACGCCTGTATACTCTGCCACCACCACAGACACCTGTATACTCTGCCACCACCACAGACACCTGTATACTCTGCCGCCCGCCACCACCACACACGCCTGTATACTCTGCCGCCACCACCACACACGCCTGTATAGTCTGCCGCCACCACCACAGATGCCTGTATACTCTGCCACCACCACAGACGCCTGTATACTCTGTCACCACCACACACGCCTGTATACTGTGCCACCACCACCACAGACACCTGTATACTCTGCCGCCACCACCACACACGCCTGTATGCTCTGCCACCACCACCACACACGCCTGTATACTCTGCCGCCACCACACACGCCCTGTATACTCTGCCGCCGCCACCACCACAGACACCTCTATACTCTGCCGCCACCACCGATGCCTGTATACTTTGCCACCACCACCGACGCCTGTATACTCTGCCACCACCACCGACGCCTGTATACTCTGCCACCACCACAGCCGCCTGTATACTCTGCCACCACCACAGCCGCCTGTATACTCTGCCACCACCACAGCCGCCTGTATACTCTGCGACCACCACAGCCGCCTCTATACTCTGCTACCCGCAGAGCCGCTAGTATACTCTGCTACCCACAGAGCCACCTGTATACTCTGATACACACAGAGCCCTTTCTATACTCTGCTACCCACAGAGCCGCGTGTATACTCTGCTACCCACAGAGCCGCCTGTATACTCTGCTACCCACAGAGCCGCCTGTATACTCTGCTACCCACAGAGCCACCTGTACAATCTGCTACCCACAGAGCCTTCTCTATACTCTGCTACCCACACAGCGGCCTGTATTATCTGCTACCCACAAACCCGCCTATATACTCTGCTACCCACAGACCCGCCTGTATACTCTGCTACCCACAGAGCCGCCTGTATACTGTGCTACCGACAGAGCCGCCTGTATAATCTCCTACCCTCAGAGCCGTCTGTATACTCTGCTACCCACAGACCCGCCTGTATACTCTGCTACCCACAGAGCCCCCTGTATACTCTGCTACCCACTGACCCACCTGTATACACACAATTCATTTGACCCTGCTCCCGATGCAATTGCATAGGACCTTTTTACTAGTATATTATAATTCACACCGTAGTCCTCCATATATTATAATGCACTCCTCATAGTCCTCCATATAGTATGATGCAACCCCATAGTCCTCCATATTCTATAAACACAGAGAGAGTAATGTACAAGTGCTGGGGTGGGTGGAAAGTGTAGGTGACATGGAGAGGGGGACATGCCAACGTCGTGGGGAAGGGTGGCTGTGCCAGCGTAGTAAGGAAAGTGGTAGGTGACATGGAGAGGGGTGGACATGCCAGTATCGTGGTGAGGGGCATAGGTGACATGGAGAGAGGTGGATGTTCCAGCGTCATGGTAAGGGGGTAGGTGACATGGAGAGGGGTGAAAGTGCCAGAATGGTGGGGAGGTAAGTAGGTGACATGGAGAGAGGGTCGTGTCAATGGTGGTGGGGTACATGGGATGAACTTTCCTGTCAATATCACCCAGAGGAAATAATAACAGAGTAACTAACTACAGGAGAATCTCATTTCAACTATTTCCAGGAGCTCTGCCATCTGTCAATGAATGGAAACCTGCACTGGCCTTGGGAGTATCACAGCAGAAGGTGTGTAACAATGTGTCAGTCTGGAGATCACAGAGAGTTGGCCATACTGACACACTGTAACAAACACTCAGCACTCAGTAGTGAAAGGAGATAAGTCTGAGCAGAATCTGGGTGTTTATACTGCAAATGTGAACTGTGACAAAGTATGAGCTGTCCCCTCCATTTTGCAGGTCTGTGCTGCTGCAGAGGAGGGGGGGGGGGGTTATAACCACCCATTCCTCCTGGTCACAGTGATCCCCGGAGTGTGATATAGGATCTTCTCCCTCATCTGCTCCTTGTTTTTAATCATCAAAGCTGGGTTGGAAGAAGAGGAACTTTTGGAGGAGGACAATCCCCTCCCCCATACATAACTATGGTGATTGAAAAACTGAGCAGTGACTGACCCCACCATAAACACAAGCACAACCCCCACCCTCCTCTCCTCACAACCAGGAGGGAGGAAACAGTAGTGACTGACGCTGTACCTGCGGTCGGGGGTTGTATTTTATGTCCAGCTCCTTCATGCTGAAGGCTGCAAAAGTCTCGCTCTGTTCCTGTCTCTCTCCTCCTGGAGAATTAAGGCAGAGAGTGGCCGGCCCCAGTGCACATGTCGTGGGCTGCGGGCCCCCTGCAGATGCCGCCCTGTCTTTTTGCCAGTAGGTGGAGCCCTGCACCCGGCGTATAAGACGACCCCTGACTTCTGAGAAGATTTTCAGGGTTTCAAAAGTCATCTTATACGCCAGAAAATACGGTACTTCAATTCGCCCTAACAATCCAGTCACTGGGTCCGAGCTGCAAGAGCCACAGAGCAGACTGCAGAGAAACCAGCACCCCCAACAAGGGAGTCTAGCTCCCCTAAACACCTGAAGCACCAAACTAATGGGAGCCCGGGAGGGGACGGACGCGTTTGACCTCCCTTTATAGTGCCCTCAGTGCATTAAGTCCAGGTATATCAAGCCACACCATAACGTGTAACCCCGGTCTGGAAGATTCCACATCCACCAGACCCTGTAGAACTGTGTACCAAGGAAGCCTATACCACTGCTTGCTGTGGAAACTCCAGGAGTGTCTGCCTCATCACACGGTCGAGTGTACCTGTTACCATCAGTAAAAGGTACAGAAAAGACTTTATGAGTCAGTGCATTTCTTCCAGAACTGTTACTTTCCTTGCACTCATAAAAAAAACTGAGCTGCCGTATTTCCACCCAACATAGCTCCTGGCCCCGGGGACTCCTGCTCATCCTGTGGGGAGCATCCCATCTAGCCGCCGCACATCCCCCGGAGGCCCAAGCAGCGCCGGTGCCATCATCGGACTCCCACAGGTGGCGTCACGACAATCAAGAAACCTCCCCATCCTTTAATCCCCTTTTCATCTGACCACCGGGCTCCACAGCCTCAGGCGCGGAACCGTGATGAGGGAAGCAACGCCTGAGAACTGAGAACCCGGCAACGGTGAGTCACATGCAGTAGTATCAGCAGTAGCTGATACATAATCTCAGATTGGCTTTTCCACAAAACACCAGTGGTACACAGAGTGAATCTCACAGTTCTCACCTGGCAACCTTGGGACTGTCGAGTCATCATCACTCACACCGTAACAGTAACACCGTATCTGGTGGTGGTAACAGCAATTTTGTGCCCTTGTTTCCCAATTTTTTTCGACCATCATTTGCAAGGCCTGAAGACACGAGAAGTCTAACACATAGTCAACGCCTGGAGCGGATGGTACACGAGTGTCTCCAACTTAACATCGATGCCATGACCGGGGAACTGGAGCCTTGCTCATTTTTGGCTTCCAATCTGGAGAAATGTCCTGAGCTCGCCATTCATGCCTTGGAGATCTTGTCATGCCCCGCAGCTAGCGTTCTCTCGGAACACGTCTTCAGCTGGTGGTGGCTGACAGAAAAGCATACGCATCTGTCCACCCAGAATGTGGACAGACTTACACTCATAAAGATGAACAAGGCATGGATCCCCAAGGACTTTTCCACCCCTGTGTCATCCTTGGGAGAATAAAGCCTTGTCGATTTTTTACTAAAAGTCACCATTTTAAGTTTGCAACTGAGGGGAAATTGATGTCACTGAAGTGGTGTCTGTGCCCAAATTTTTGAACAAAATTTAGACTCTTGTTGTAGTCCCCTAAATGTGACACAATACTCCTCGTCTGCACGAGGCCTTACATATACTGAGCAATAACATCACCAAATACTCATCACCTGCACAAGGCTTTACAGATACTTAGGAATAACATCACCAAATACTCCTCGTCTGCACGAGACCTGAAGGTACCATCACACGCGGTAATATTGCTAGCAATTTCACTGGCAATTTGCTAGTTGCAGTGAAATCATGGACACATTGTTCCATTTGTACACGGCAACAAAATAGAACAATGTGTCCATGATTTCACTGCAACCAGCAAACTGCCAGTGAAATTGCTAGCAATATTGCGGCGTGTGAGGGTACCTTTACAGATACTGAAGTAACACTCACCAAATACTCATCTTCTGAACGTGGCCTTACAGATACTGAAGTAAAATGCACCAAACAATCATCGTCTGAACATGACCTTACAGATACTGAAGTAAAACACTCCAAATAATCAGCGTCTGAACATGGCCATACAGATACTGAAGTAAAACACTCCAAATATTCATCGTCTGAACATAGCCTTACAGATTTTGAAGTAAAACTCACCAAATACTTATCGTCTGCATGAGGACTTACAGATAGTGAGGTAAAATACCAAATATTCATCGCCTGTGTGGAGCCCACTGGTACAGGGTACTCGGTACCGCACTGGGGAATCACAGAGGTTATCACGCCGGTCTTGGTCCGGACTGTGCCCCGAGCCCACAAGTAAAATGGGTCATTAACAGGGATTGTCGTGATGCTACCCACGGGTTGTGGTCAGTGGGTATCACCGCTGCAGCTTACTTCTGCCAGGAGTATGGATGGTGCTGCAGCCAGATGGATGAGCCAGCCGTGGGTCGGGCTGCTCATGACAGGGTTTTAAAGCAGGTTGACGTGAAGGGAATCACACACTGGAGACTCTGGCAGGGTTCACAGGGTTTTACTCAAATTTCTTCACTGTACAGTTCACAAAGTTACTTCAGCTTTGAACAATTTAACTCCAAAGCTTTCACCATTTAGTTAACCCCACTGCAGCATGGTTCCTGCCCTGAGACCCTTCTCTTTCTTATTACCATTCAGGCTTTCTTCCTCCCTTCTTCCCTTGTGTGCTGTATGGTGGGTGACTCGGGTTCTTATTTGGCTTCTCCCTATGTGTGAGTAGCAAGCTCTGAGCCCTATTTGTAACTGCACCTCCTGCACGTGTGTTAGGAGATCAGACTTGGAATCTGAGCTCCCCGCCGGTGTGTCTGTGATCCGGCATGTAGCTACGGTCACCTCAGAGCCGACTTTCTGGTCCCAGCCTAGCCTTCCAGTGTCCCTATGTTTCAGGAGATCACCAGGCTCTTTCCTACCCGTGTGCCTACGGCGTACCACTGGGATCCCTTCTGTCAGTTGTCCTCTGGCACCGCTGCCGTTTTCTTACGGATACAGCTGCACTGGTCTGGTACTCAGCTCCTCTGGGTCTTTACTGCTCGATACTCTCTGGCCTACTGCTGTTACTTCATGGTTTTCCTCTTATGTACCCGGTCCGTCACCTTACCTATGTCCCACCCACTGTGACTGACCCTATCACCCCTTGCCCGCCTAGAGTCCCGGGCTCCAGGTTAGGTCTTGTGTCTGTGGGTGTGTTTGTGAAGGTGTTCATAGAAAACTGTCTCTACTTCCCTGGCTGCAGTTCCTACCTGTGACCACCCTAGTCGCAGGGGCACCAAACTCCCCCGGAGTTAAACCTGCGTGTCCCCACACCAACCATCATGATTCCTCCTGAAAAACACTTTTTATTCAACAATAACATTAAGCAGTATTGTTCTTCCAATTAAGGAGGCACGGGTCTTAAACGTTGCATAAATTAACTATATACATTTCAAAACACAGGGTTTCACCTCTCCACAGGCTATAAGTGCTAAGGCCTCTGGGCCCTTGTTTCACCAACTTCTGGTCAAGCTGTTGCTCTACGTGCCAGCATCTTATACCACACTTTCTTTAACCCTTTCATAACACGGCGTACAAAATGATACTCTACAGTCTCAAGAGTCCTGTAGTATAGACATACCGGGTCTCTAAGCACACCTAGTTAAGTGCTAAACTTCAAAACATTCTACTATAAAAGGCACGTTATTTTCCTAAAAAGTATAAAACTTCAAAAATTGGCAAAAGTGTTTCAAAAGCATTCACAAACACACTCTGCCGTTTCAGTTCAAGTTCCTTTTCCAAAAGTGTAAGCGTTTCACTGTGCTGATTCATTATAAAACCAGTAGAGAGCACACAAAGCACTATATACAATGAACGTCAGTATCACTTCATTGTTCATGATACCAATTGTCTTTTACTATAATATACAAAGGACATACAGGGGATAAGGCTATTCACTCATTCAGGGATGGGATGGGGTCACTAACGAACACATCACATTCTCACTTACAGTTTTGGCAAATACGGGTTTCTTAGGCGGATCCGTGTTGCTTCACTCCTTTTTCCAGGGTAAGACTTCCAATGTCTTCCTCGGAACAAACGGGACTGGCGGTGGTGCATATTCCAGCAAGAGCACATACGGGGTTTGCGTTCCCGTGGTTACCATTGTCTTCTCCGGTCTGACGTTAACTTCTCCAACAAGCTTGTCCTGCCTATACTCTATCTCCTCTTGCGGTTTCGAAACAGCCTCGGATTCTGTAGTTGAGTCCGAGGACTCAGGTGCAAGTGACTCTGTAACGGTTGCAGTTCGGAGGGCTAATCTCCTCACTCTGATGCCGTGTGGACCTCTTTCTCCAGGCACGATTATATACGACACCCATTCTCCTACTTCTACTTCCATGGATGCAGGGGCCGGGATCAATGGCTCCGGTAGTGATAAGCATCCTTCCTCCAGAGCTCCGAGTGTGTTGGACACCGCAGTTGTACTATGTGGTATGGATCCTGGCAGTGAGCCATCCACCAACTCTCCTCTGCTCGGGTTGTATCTGGGACATTAGATCCGCTGGGTTGCACCATCAGGAGCTGTTGAAACTGGCTACAGTCTATTTGTATCTGGGTCCTTAGTTCAGCGTGAACCCATGTCAGCTGAAGGGGTAGCAACCTCAATACACCCCGCCGGGTGTCGGGACCTCTGGGATCTTTCTGCCGCCTGCTGCCATAATTTTTGTTCACCAAGTATCTCTCCCTTGCTGGGTTCCTCCACGATCAATTCTTGTGGTCCTATCAGGATCAACTTGGGTCTCCCAATTACACTATCCAGCCTGACATCTTGCTCTTTCGTCCGGATGTCCAGCAATGGCTGCTGCACTCCATGCTGTTGCTCGCCCCGCCTTCTTTGGGCATTCTCTTCAGCTCCCGCCATATTATCTTTGGTCACTGCAGTTTGGGGCGGAGGTTCTTCTTTTGGATTGATGGCTGGCTCCCCTGGAGTTAAGGGGAGCCAGGGCGGGTCTTTGTTTTCTAGCTCTGGACCGTGTCGGCCCCCGACGGGGTCCTTGGCACGCCCCCTCCTCTGCACATGGCCTCAGGCTCCTATGGTCACCATTAATCACAGATTTACCGGGACAGTCCAGATTGCGAATTTTAGGCACACGGAGTCCTGTTTTGTTGGACCGGGTCCATCCTGTTTGTGACATCAAGTTGTGGAGCCCACTGGGACAGGGTACTCGGTACCAGACCGGAGAATCACAGGGTTATCACGGTGATCTTGGTCTGGACTATGTCCCAAGCCCACAAGTAAAAGGGGTTATTTACAGGAATTGTCATGACGCCACCCACGGGTTGTGGTCAATGGGGACCACCACTGCTGCTTACTTCTGCCAGGAGGATGGATGGTGCTGCAGCCGGATGGATGAGCCCGCCGTGGGTTGCGCTTCTCCTGACAAGGTTTAAAACAGGTTAACGTGCAGGGAATCACACATTTGAGACTCTGGCAGGGTTCACGGGTTTTACTCAAGTTTCTTCGCAGTACAGTTCACAAAGTTACTTCAGCCTTCCACAATTTAACTCGAAGCTTTCACCATTTAGGTAACCGCACTGCAGCATAGTTCCTGCCCTGAGAACCTTCTCTTTCTTATTACCATTCAGGCTTTCTTCCTCTCTTCTTCCCTTGTGTTCTATATACCACAAAAAACAAACACGACTTTATAGCTCAATTCAAAGAAGTTTACAACAATAGATATCTGCCGCGACACTACTATATATATGGAAAATTCAAATTAATGAGTGGCCCTGAAAAGAGAAGATCAAACTGCAATGTGAAAATGTGTAATGCAGAAAACTGCCCTGTGCTAAAGTTGAAAACAGAGGTCTTGGTCTCATCAGCGGCCACTGAGGATGAAGCCTGGCACCCACTTCAAGGGGCCTCCACTGCCAGGTCCTGACACTATGCCCTAGTGAAATGGTGAGCTGGTGGAATCTGTGTGGGCTTATATGTCTAGAGATGTAATTAAAAACAGATGTGTGCTAGGACCTCACACTGGAGTCCATGAGTGGTTACCAGACTATGCAAAGAGGAAAGGGGAAAAAATATATAATGTATATATATAATGGGAGCTCAGTCAAAAAGGACAATATGTAAAATATATAAGACTGGCATCAACCTAAGGTTGATGCCAGTCTTATATATTTTACATTTTATCAATTCAAAGAAGTGCAATTTTATTAAAGTACGGAAATGGAGACAGAGGGTATAATTAAACACCAAAAAGAGCAGACAGGACCAAGTTATTTACTTCACAATAACTCAATAAAATACCATATAGACCTATCAGGTATAGTTACATAAATATGATAGTATAAATGATCATAGTAGATAAATAATTAATTGCACCACCCAACAGATTAAGTACAGTAAAATAATCAAATTCTTGTTAGTGTACAAAATTTATATCAATGCATCATAGGATACGCACAACCTGAGCCACCAAAACATGAAAAATTCATTTATTAATATAAAGTGCCAATTGCATAGTTATTCAAATAAGGATTATATCATAGATGCAATTCTGGGTGAGCACACCCCTGTATGCACGAAATGACACAAACCGCACTATTTAGTGCATCTCAATAGACATACAACCATTGCTATACCACCAGATAGGTCTAACAATGTAATCAATTCAAGTTATGAAGTGTTTTACCTCAGAGAAGTCCAGCTGGCACAGCCCTGCACGTGTTTCAGTTTCCCTTCTTCATGGGTGTGTTCAGGAAGGAAGGAGTGCATGCTTAAAAAGGCCACCCCACCACTCACAGCAGTGTATATCAATGACGATACCACCACTTCATCGCAGTCATAGCAACGCACTGACGCGGCGGCCCTGCTAGAAATCACATCTACAGAGTCGTCGGGAAGTGCCCTGATACAAACCTTCCCGCACCAATCCTATAGTAGGAGCCGTGCTGCATGGCTGCCGCGTCATTCATTGACACGGCAACCCATTAAAAACGCCCACAACATGGCGCACGCAGGGTTACAGCGAGGACGTCGGTAGTCATCGTACCCCAGATCTGATTACGTCGCCGCTCCGTCACGGTTGTCATGGCGAGACAACAACACGGCGGCGTCAGAGGCCACATGACAAATCACATGATCATAGCTGTTACTATAGACGCCGCCGTAGTCGTGTCTGCCGCAACCAGTGATGGCGTCACAACACAGATACACTGCAGATGATAATAGGTAGGGAAATAAACTAAGTTTTAGCTATATCACTCAAATATCGATTATAGTGGACAAAGACTAGCGTATATACAAGTATAGCATGGATGTATGTTGGCATAACAAGCTCTCAGGTTGAAATACGTTTAATATTATATAAATATAATATTTATATGACTATCAGCTCATCATAGAACCTTCATTAAATATCCAGATATAAACAAAAGTATAACGTATCCCATAACATACCATAAAAGTTATCAAGATATACTTAATCCTTACAGTTCAATATTACAGGTATACACAAACAATCAATAGATTCACAGGGAGCCACTTGGTGATAGACGATATCGTGACCATCACACATAGTCAATACACCGGTTAGTTGTCCATAGATAATCGTAACCAATGGCCTATTAAAATTTAAAAACACAAATTAAAAACACAAAATGCCAGACACTACACAAAAGGAACAAAACTGAGGTGTTCGTTTAAACCATATGGATGAACAGTATTTAATGTCCAAATCCATTTCGTCTCTTTTTGCGCTAGCCGTCTACTAACACTACCACCCCTTATGCCCATATCAAGAACATCAATCCCTTTAACTTTAAGTAAGCTACTATCACAATCATGATGAGTAAAAAAATCTCGTGGTATAGTCTTAAGGGTACCAATATCCGTAGCGGTTGATGCCGCTTCAATGCCCAAAACGTGTTCTCGCACCCTGATTTTAAATTGGCGTGTAGTAAGTCCAATATAAATTTTAGGACAAGGACAATGGGCAAAATAGATCACATTTTGAGTAGAACAAGTGATTTTTTGCCTGATTTTAAAGGTCCTTGATCCAGTAGAGTTAGTGAATTCATCACTCTGTTCTATATTGTGGCATGCCACACAGCCACCACAGGGACTGCACCCGGTAGATCTCTTATATTGATCCAAAAATGTTTTAGGTGCCATGCCCCGGTAGTGACTGCATACAAGTAAATCACATAGGTTATTTGATCTCCTGGCAGTCAAAAGAGGTTTAGGTGGCAGAATTTTACATAGAGTGGGATCAGCCAATAAAATTGGCCATGAATTAGTTAGACATTTCCTGATGTTTTCAAACCCAACATTAAATGTTGTAAGAAACCGGAGCTTATCACCACCATCTTTCTTATTATGTGACTGATATAATACAGAATCACGTGTGGCATATTTTGCCCGGTGGTATGCTTTCTTTAAAATTCTGCCACTATACCCTCTTTCAAGAAACCGATTTCTCAATTGAACTGCCTGAGCTTCAAATTCCTCATCCGTTGAGCAGATCCTACGGATCCTAAGATATTGACCCACCGGAATAGATGTTAACATAAATTTAGGATGTGCAGATGTAGCATGAAGTAATGTGTTAGTAGCCGTCGGTTTACGATGCAGGCTTGTCCGCAGACAGTTTTGGGAGTCACGGCTAACCCTAACGTCAAGGAAATCCACAGTATTTTCAGAGTACTGATGAGATATATGGATGTTGCGACTGTTGGAGTTCAAAAAGGATATAAATTCTTCCAACATCTCAGCAGATCCCTGCCAGATAAAGAAAATATCATCGATGAATCGTGTCCAAAAAAGGACACGGTCCATCATGATAGATCTATCTGACAGAAATAGGTCCCTCTCCCACAGCCCCAGGAATAAATTTGCATAGCGGGTGCAAAAGGAGCCCCCATTGCAGTTCCCTGGAGCTGTAGGTAGAAGGACTCCTTAAACAAAAAGAAATTATGAGTTAAGGAAAACTCCAACAGTCGCAACACCACCATCTTAACATCTCCCAGAGTACACGAGTGATCCATAAATGAACCGACGGCCTCCAATCCGTTCAAATGACGTATATTGGTGTATAGTGACTCCACATCGCATGTAACGATAATGGAGTCAACTCCAATATAGAGGCCGTCGATTCGCCTCAGGAAGTCACCCGTGTCTTTTATAAATGATGCGAGATCACAAACCATTGGCTGGATCTTTGCATCAAACCACTGATTGACGTTTTCTAGGAAGCCGTGACTCCCAGAAATGATAGGTCTACCAGGTGGGTTGTGTTCGCACTTACGGACCTTTGGTAAGAGGTACAAAGTGGCAATAGTCGGTTCATCCACCAACAAAGCATTTGCCAATTTTCGGGTGACAATGCCGTCGCTTGTAGCCAATCTCAGTATATCCTTGAGTTCAGTGATGTATTTACTAAGAGGATTAAATGTAGGACGCTTGTAACAAGTGCGATTTCGCAGTTGACCAAGCGCCTCTTTCTCATACATAGAGATCGGCCAAACGACGACATTGCCCCCTTTGTCGGCGGGTTTCAATACTACATCCGGCCACTGTTGTATCTCCGCCAATCGGTTCCGTTCACTCCTTGTTAACTTATCTCTCTTGATATGGGTAGGTATCTTTTTAAATTCCTCACTGACAACCTGCACGAACAAATCAATGTTAGGGCAGGTTGAGAAAGGGATAGATTTTTTAGATTTCTGTTTAATAGTATCCGGTACTCTACCTCCTTCAGGTGTTATATGTTCCCCTGTTAGATTCTCCAATGCCCTTAGTGTGCTTTGTTCTTCCTCTGCAGGAAAAACTGAATGTAAAGCACCACTAAAAAAATATCTTTTAAACAGAAGGGAGCGAGCAAAGATATGAAAGTCCTTAATTGCAGTGAAGGTATGTAATTCAGAGGTGGGACAAAAAGAAAAACCCCTTTCCAAGAGAGATAGATCACTATCAGATAGTTGATGGTCGCTAAGGTTAATTACCTTATTTGTTCTTTTACACAGCTTTTTTGGTGAATTAAATGCCGTGTTGAAATGCTGCATAAATCTTGGTTTAGGTTTCATACCAGCCACCGCACCAGATCTTGTAACCATCATAGTACTAGGTCCTTCCAATATGTCCCCACATGAGGATAGTGAAGATTGGGAGGGTGTACGAGTAAGAGTATCTGGAGTAACTTCATGTTTTTTTCCATATGTAAACAGTATTACTCAATACATCATTCTGGTCACGGAGACATTTCTTGGCATGGGTTGAACTTATTTTTTTCACAACAGTATCCAACCTTTGTTCAAATCTAGCCTCAAATACAGAGATCCTATCAGAGGGACACATAGCACGAAAGGTTTGCTGTTTTTCATCGATCATCGTATCAATTTCGGCCATTGCTACCGTATTTAATTCCACCAATAGTCCCATCAGAGTTTCTGAACATGAATTACGCCATTTCCCATTTTTTGATAAATTCCTCATCGCTAACCGGAAAAGATGGAGTAGTGCGAACACGTAAACCCCTAGGAATTCATCTTTTTAGATAGATACTTTTGCAGCAAAGCCTTCCTCCACCAAAGATGAGTGCACTTAACTAAGAGATTTTGAATTTCTCCTGCCAACTCATCAATTTTTGGTTCTTGATTGAGTGCCACATTAGAGGCACCTTCCCCAAACACCATTTGGTCCATCCAGCACTTCTCCTTAGCTTTATAATCCATGATGGTTGTAATGGAATCTGTGCCTAACACAGTGAAAGTTCTAACTGGAAAACAAAAAAACAACTCAAATAGAACAATAATCGTATCCATAATTACGTTAGAATTACCTCAATATAGATACATCTAGGATTATTAGAGCCATCGTAAATAATACATATACCACAAAAAACAAACACGACTTTATAGCTCAATTCAAAGAAGTGCAATTTTATTAAAGTACGGAAATGGAGACAGAGGGGTATAATTAAACACCAAAAAGAGCAGACAGGACCAAGTTATTTACTTCACAATAACTCAATAAAATACCATATAGACCTATCAGGTATAGTTACATAAATATGATAGTATAAATGATCATAGTAGATAGATAATTAATTGCACATCCCAACAGATTAAGTACAGTAAAATAATCAAATTCTTGTTAGTGTACAAAATTTATATCAATGCATCATAGGATACGCTCAACCTGAGCCACCAAAACATGAAAAATTCATTCATTAATATAAAGTGCCAATTGCATAGTTATTCAAATAAGGATTATATCATAGATGCAATTCTGGGTGAGCACACCCCTGTATGCACGAAATGACACAAACCGCACTATTTAGTGCATCTCAATAGACATACAACCATTACTATACCACCAAATAGGTCTAACAATCTAATCAATTCAAGTTATGAAGTGTTTTACCTCAGAGAAGTCCAGCTGTCACAGCCCTGCACGTGTTTCAGTTTCACTTCTTCACGGGGCGTGTTCAGGAAGGAAGGAGTGCATGCTTAAAAAGGCCACCCCACCACTCACAGCAGTGTATATTAATGACGATACCACCACGTCATCGCAGTCATAGCAACGCACTGACGCGTTCTTGTGTTCTGTATGGTGGGTGACTCGGGTTCTTATTTGGCTTCTCCCTATGTGTGGGTAGCTAGCTCGGAGCCCTATTTGTAACTGCACCTCCTGCACGTTGTGTTAGGAGATCAGACTTGGAATCTGAGCTCACCGTCGGTGTGTCTGTGATCCAGCATGTAGCTACGGTCACCTCAGAGCCGACTCTCTGGTCCCAGCCTAGCCTTCCAGTGTCCCTATGTTTCAGTGGATCACCAGGCTCTTTCCTACCAGTGTGAGTACGGCGTACATCGGGGATTCCTTCTGTCAGTTGTCCTCTGGCACCGCTGCCGTTTTCTTCCGATTACAGCTGCACTGGTCCGGTGCTCAGCACCCACTGGCCTACTGCTACTTCTTGGTTTTCCACTTATGTACCCGGTCCATCACCTTGCCTATGGCCCACCCACTGTGACTGGCCCTACCACCCCTTGCCTGCCTAAAGTCCTGGGCTCCTGGTTGGGTATTGTGTCTGTGGGTGTGTTTGTGAAGGTGTTCATAAAAAACTGTCTCTACCTTCCTGGCTGCAGTTCCTATCTGTGGCCACCCTAGTCGACGGGGCGCCACACCTGCACAAGGCCTTACAGATACTGAGGAATAAAATCACCAAATACTCATCACCTGCACAAAGCCTTACAGATACTGAGGAATAACATCACCAAATACTCCTCGTCTGCACGAGGCCTTGCAGATACTGAGGTAAAAACCTCATCAAATACTCATTGCCTGCACAAGGCCTTACAAATATTGAGGAATAACATCAAGAAATACTCTTCGTCTGCAAAAGGCCTTACAGATACTGAAGTAAAGCTCAACAAATACTCATTGCCTGCACGAAGCCTTCCAGATACTGAAGTAAAATGCACCAAATACTCATCCTCTGCACTAGGACTTACAGATAATGAGTTAAAAACCTCACAAAATATTCATTGTATGCACCAGGCCTTACAAATACTGAAGTTAAACTCCCCAAATACTCATCGTGTGCATGATGCCTTACAAATACTGGAGTAAAAACTGATTTTAGAAGGGCATGACATGCCTATATCTGTGTCTCATCCTCCTTTTACTCGTATATCTCTTTTCTTTTTGCATATTTATATGTATTTGTCACTTTTTCATGTGTTTGTTCTATCTTCTGGGTCCTTTGTCACCTTTTGGACACTTTAGAAGGTGTTTTCTGTGTGTTTTATATGTGTTTGTATGTGTTTGTGCTTGCCTGCCATTGTTTTTAATGGTGTTCGACGAACATTCGACAAACAACCCCCCCAATTCGACGAATCAAATCGAATTCAAACACTAGGGTAGTGGCTCATCTCTACCTGGGAGTAAGGCCAAAGAATAGATTGCTTTAATAACAAGTAGAGATGAGTGAGTATGCTTGTCACTACTCGGTACCGAGTACTCGGTACGCGATACTCTTGCTAAGCTCGGGGTCCACCTCCCTGCATGTTGGCGCTCTTTTCAGAGCCAGCCTGCATGCAGGGATTGGCTGACAGACACTGTAATGCCACAGCCATGTTGGTTGTGGCATTACAGTGATTGGCTGGCCACACAGTGTCATCAGATCTTTATAAGACCTGACCGCATTGTGCTCATCACTCTGCGCCATTAGACAGGCAGTGTAGGGAGAGCTGCTGCAGATTGAGGGACAGATTTGTGGCCTTTCAGCTAGTGTAGGCACAGGGCTGCCAGTCTAATTACCACAACAGTCCTGCTGAGGACTAAAAGAGCTGTATACAGGCAGGCAGGGAGGCAGAGTATATACCAAACTTCGCTGTGCCAGTATACCAGCCTGCATCGCATCTGGGGCTGGTTTCCAGGCTCATCCATCCCAAACACAGTGCTTTTAGGGATTAATTTAGCTCACTATAGGCAGGAGTAGGTTTTAGCTCAAATTATGATACGCCAAAAGCCTCGTGGTAAAAACCAACTCTTGTCTGCACTAATTTAGCATCTTAGTGCTGCTACTGTAGGTTTGTAGGTTGCAGCGTAAATTAGGGTACACTAGGGATGGGCGAGTCTACTCGCTAGGACTCGTTACTCGGCGAGAAGTAAGGGACTCGCAGGACTCGGTACTCTGCGAGTTTCCCTGCAATTACTCGCACAGTAACGATTCCAATGCAAATCAATGGCAATCCTAGTTTTGTCAGAGACTCTGACAAAACTAGGATTGCCATTGACTTGCATTGTACTCGTTACTGTGCAAGTAATCGCAGGGAAACTCGCACAATAAGAGTCCGGCTGTCTGCTCTGTGTCGGGCTGCCGCAGCTCCAGGGTCCTAGAGCCTGCCTGCTCTCCCTGTGCACTGAGAAGATGTAGCAGAGCTGAGATTGTTCTCAGTCTGCTCATTCCGTGCATAGACATCTATATCTATGCACAGGGGATGTAGCAGAGAGGACATCGCGTTTTGGACTACGTCGGACGGAAGAGGATTTTTTTAATTAAAGATGGAGTCCCTAATGGCTTTTTTTTTTAATTCTAATAAAAAATTTTCTCTGTGTTGTGTTTTTTTTAACCCTTTATTGGAGATTCTTAGTGGCCGGGTCAAACGTGGCCTGACATTAAGAATCTCGGGCTTAATACCAGCTTGTATAACAAAGCTGGTATTAACCCCTTTATTACCCAGGGTGCCACCGCCACTAGGGCCACTGGAAGAGCGGGTTCAGCGCCAGAGGATGGCGCTTCAATGAACGCGCCATCTTCTGGGGTGGCTGCGGGCTGCAATTTGAAGCGGGGGGTGCCCAGAAAGCTTGGGCCTCCCTGCGCTGCGGATTCCAGCCCCCAGCTGCTTAGCTGTATCTTGCTAGACATAGAAATTGCGCAGAGTCCCACGCATTTTTTTTTTATTTCATGAAATTCATGAAATAATAAAAAAAAGGGCTCCCCTATATTCTTGTGTCCGGCCAGGTACAAATAGGCACCTGGGGCTTGGGGCAGCCCGTCGCTGCCTGCTGGATCCGGCTGGTTCCAGTAATACGGCGAAGCCCACGTCAAATTTTTTTCTGACAAATCCATAAAACAATGTAAATAAAAGGGACTGCATCTTTATTAACCCCTGGACCATGGGCGAGGGGTTAATAGAGATGCAGTCCCTTTTTTAGGATTGTTTTATTGATTTTTCAGAAAAAAAATGACGTGGACTTCGCGGTATTTCTGGAACCAGCCGGATCCAGCAGGCAGCGACGGGCTGCCTCCAACCCCCAGGTGCCTATTTGTACCTGGTCGGACACAAGAATATAGGGGAGCCCTTTTTTTTAATTATTTCATGAATTTCATGAAATAATAAAAAAAAAATGCGTGGGGCTCCGCGCAATTTCTATGTCTAGCCAGGTACAGCTAAGCAGCTGGGGGCTGGAATCCGCAGCGCAGGGAGGCCCAAGCTTTCTGGGCACCCCCCGCTGCAAATTGAAGCCCGCAGCCGCCCCAGAAGATGGCGCGTTCATTGAAGCGCCATCCTCTGGTGCTGAACCCCGCTCTTCAGGCGGCCCTGGTGGCGGTGGCACGCTGGGTAATAAAGGGGTTAATACCAGCTTTGTTATACAAGTTGGTATTAAGCCCGAGATTCTTAATGTCAGGAAACGTTTGAGCCGGCCACTAAGAATCTCCAATAAAGGGTTAAAAAAACACCACACAGAGAAAAATTATTTATTAAAAATAAAGACACAGACACCATTAGGGACTACAACTTTATTACCACCACATATCCCTCCAAAGACCCAGGTCTTCTCTCTTCTTTCTTCTCTCTTCTGTCTTCTTCCTTCTTCTTCTTGTTGCTGCGCCGGTAAGCAGAGAGTTAACTGTGCTGTGACAGCGGGAGCCTATTAAACATGATTTAGCTATTGTAGCAGATAGAGCCTGAAGCTTCCGAGACACATCTGCAATTTGTAAATCGCACATTACTCGCTATTACTCGCTTCCCCATTCATTAACATTGGACTCGCTAGACTCGCAATGAGTAGCGAGTCCCGGGCTCGGACTCGCTAGAGTCAAGCGATTCCGAGTAATTTAGGACTCGCCCATCACTAGGGTACACCAAAAGCCTCGTGCTAAAAACCAACTTTTGTCTGCAGTAATTTATCATCTAAGTACTGCTACTGTAGGTTGCAGCGTAAATTAGGGTACACCAAAAGCCTCGTGCTAAAAACCAACTCTTGTCTGCACTAATTTATCATCTAAGTGCTGCTACTGTAGGTTGCAGCGTAAATTAGGGTTAACAAAACCAATTTTGGCATCATTATTTATATGCTACTACCCCTATCGATATCTATCCTAGGGACAGTGCAATCGCAAGTCATTCTCCATCAATACATATTAACCAAGAAGAAAAAGAGGTGTCACAGAAAAGAAATACATTTATCACCTTCTACAATTATGGCTGAAGCCCTAATTGCATATAACATCAGAATACATGGTAAATGAAAAATCAGGGTGTCCATGCAAGAAACCCACATATAAAAGTGCTACAGGCAAAGTCAGGGAGAAAAATACATACCGTATATACTCGTGTATAAGCCGAGTTTTTCAGCCCAAAAATTGGGCTGAAAAGTCACCCCCTCGGCTTATACACGGGTCAATACGGTAATCCTATGGGTCCGGGTGCTGGGGAGGTTGGAGGAGGCGGGGGGGGGGAGGCTGCTGACAGCGGCCCATCTCGTGGGGCCGCTCATTAGATATGCACGGCTCCCCCCGCCCATCACAGCGGCAGGGGGAGCCGTGCATACAGCCCCCAGTGTATACAGCAGCCCTCCAGTGTATACAGGCAGAACCCCAGTGGCACTATCCCCCCCAGCATGATTAGAGCCCCCACACTTTGCAGAGCCCCCCCGCTGCATAATCTTACCATCCAGGGTCTTCTTCACCAGTCATCATTGCGCGCTGTGTTCAGGTCTCACGTGACCCGGCACGATGACGTCATTCGACTGCGACCGCCGGGTCACAAGAGACCGGGAACACAGCGCGCGAGGATGGACTGCAGGACCTCCGGTGAAGAAGACCCTGGATGGTAAGATTATGCAGCGGGGGGGCTCTGCAAAGTGTGGGGGCTCTTCTCAATATGGGGGGGCGAGTGCCACTGGGGCGTCTGTATATACCCCTGGGGCCTGCTGTATCCTGGGGGCCTGCTGTATATACCCCTGGGGGCCTGCTTACACCCCTGGGGGCCTGCTTACACCCCTGGGGGCCTGCTGTATACCCCTGGGGGCCTGCTTACACCCCTGGGGGCCTGCTGTATGCCCCTGAGGGCCTGCTTACACCCCTGTGGGCCTGCTTACACCCCTGGGGGCCTGCTTACACCCCTGGGGGCCTGCTGTACACCCCTGGGGGCCTGCTTACACCCCTGGGGGCCTGCTTACACCCCTGGGGGCCTGCTGTATTCCCCTGGGGGCCTGCTGTATACCCCACTGCTGGGGCCTTCTGTATACCCCACTGCTGGGGCCTGCTGTTTACCCCACTGCTGGGGCCTTCTGTATACCCCACTGCTGGGGCCTGCTGTATACCTCACTGCTGGGGCCTGCTGTATACCCCACTGCTGGGGCCTGCTGTATACCCCATTGCTGGGGCCTGCTGTATACCCCACTGCTGGGGCCTGCTGTATACCCCACTGCTGGGGCCTGCTGTATACCCCACTGCTGAGGCCTGCTGTATACTCCACTGCTGGGGCCTGCTGTATACCTCACTGCTGGGGCCTGCTGTATACCCCACTGCTGGGGCCTGCTGTATACCCCACTGCTGGGGCCTGCTGTATACCCCACTGCTGAGGCCTGCTGTATACTCCACTGCTGGGGCCTGCTGTATACCCCACTGCTGGGGCCTGCTGTATACCACTGGGGTGGCCTGTATACCTGTGCTGGAGTCCACCCTCGGCTTATACGCGAGTCAATAAGTTTTCCCAGTTTTTGGGGGCAAAAGTAGGGAGGTTGGCTTATACACGGGTCGGCTTATACACGAGTATATACGGTAAGTATTTATGCCAATCCTGCTCATATAAAGGACACTTGCCTAGTAAAGTTACCTGTGCACATAAATCTTAACAAAGGAATGACATCCAAACTGCAGTCTCAAGGTGCATAGTGCAAATTAGAAGCATAACTACAAAAATTCTGTATAAATGAGATAATGCAGATGGAGGCCATTACCTTGTATTTAGAAAGACAGATACCAGTATCACAGGGGTTAATCAGACCCAATTGGAGGTGAGAGGAGAGGAAATAGAAACACAGAGGCCCAACGTACGTTTCACCTGCCTAGTGCAGGTTTCTTCAGGGGAGTGTAAATATTCTGGTGTACTGACACATACCCAGGGACTTCTTTTTATACCCATGTGCACCCATTTCATAATTACTTTCATCTGTTCGCCTGCTGTTTGGAATGGCGCTCGGCACAGGAAACCGCGTCATCCACGGCTGGATGCAGCGTCAGGGCTAATGTGCGCATGCGCGGGAGCGGGGACGCGTCACCATAGCTCCCGCTCATGCGCAGACGCCCGCAGAGACGCCGCAGCCCAGCGGGGTGGGCGCCGATTCCCCGAGCGGAGCGCACAGAAGACGGGCCCTGGAGAAAAAATCAGACACCAAATCCAATCGGTAACGGTGTTAAGCGAGCCTCATATTGCGCAAGTAGTCGCTTAAGGTTGCCACCCCTAATCCTGCCCCTGATTATATCAATCCCGCGGAATTTCAAACCACTAGGATCGCAACCGTGTTTATCTTTGAAATGGCATGGGATGGTTTTTAGCAAAGTGCTATCGGCTACCTGCACTGCCCCCTCAATGCCTAACACGTGCTCCCTAATCCTCACCTTCAACTCATGTGAAGTGAGACCCACATAAATTAAAGGACATTCGCATATCGCATAGTAAATAACACGCGTAGAATTACAAGTAACGCGATGTCGGATCTCATAAGTTCGCGAGCAGTCAGATGAGGAAAAGGAATTGCACCGTGTGACATTTGGGCAAGCAATACAATGGCCGCATGGATAACAACCAGGGATGGGCCCCGCTGAACCAAACGGATTTGGTATACGCGCCACGTAATGGCTTCGAACCAACAGGTCCTTAAGGTTACGTGCCCGCCTTGCCGTCATCTGGGGTTGATCAGAAAGTATGTCACCGAGGATGGGGTCAGTCTTAAGGACCAACCAATATTTGGACAAAATGTTACGCAATATCCCTCACTCTCGGTTAAAGGTAGTGATAAAACGTACCTCCTGACCACTACCACTCTTTTTAGGGGCATACATCAGCAAACGGTCACTGGGAGTGTTTCTAGCCCTCTGATACCCACCTCTTACCGACCTACCACTGTATCCCCGATCTCTAAATCTCAATTTCAGGTCCATCGCCTGCCGCTCGAATCTATCATCGGTTGAACAAATGCGTTTCATCCTGAGAAACTGGCCAGTGGATAGTTGAAGGGTGATGGGCTGAACTGGCATGTAATAGTGCATTGACTGACGTAGGTTTCCTAAATACATCGGTCTGCACAACCCGATGTTCATCAACCACAATCTCCACATCAAGAAAATCAATTCTATCGGTACCAATCTTATGGGTCAACTTGATGTTGTAGGGATTGTGGTTAAGTTGCACCATGAAAGTCTCGAACTGCACCGCCGTACCCTGCCACACAACCAGGACATCGTCTATGTATTTGAGCCAGCACTGCGCATCGGCGCTAGCCCGCACACCCCCCTCGCCAAAGATCTCCCGTTCCCAGTACCCCAGGAATAAATTGGAGTATGAAGGTGCTCAGGCCGCGCCCATTGCAGTGCCCCGCCTCTGAAGATAGTAGAGGTCTCTAAAGACGAAAAAGTTGTGTGTCAGAGCATACCAGAGCAGATCGAGAATCAAATAACCCATTGCGCCATCCCGACCTCCAGCCTCCAGATAGAAACGAACGGCACAGAGGCCATCATTGTGATCTATACATGTATATAGAGATTCCACGTCTATGGTGGCAATCAACATGTCATGGTCACAAAAGATGCCCCCTATCCTATTAAGGGCGTCCGTCGTGTTCTTGAGATATGATGGCAGGGTCTCTACCAGTGGTTTCAGATAATGATCTATAAATCTGCAAATAGGATCACATAATCCATCAATCCCGGACACAATCGGACGCCCCGGAGGGCAGAGGGCATCCTTATGGACCTTGGGGAGTAGGTAAAAGTTGGGTATCCGTGGGTATTTCACTAGAAGTGCATCAGACTCTTTTTTGCTGAGAATGCCCTGCTCCACCGCTCATCCTAAAATTAGTCTGAGTTCGGTGGTGAAAGCGGAAAGGTGGCAATACGTCAGCCTTGAATAGGTATCCCTGTTTTTGAGTTGTCGCATGCGCACATTAGCCCTGACACTGCATCCGGTGGTGGATGACGCGGTTTCCTGTGCCAAGTGCCATTCTGAGCAGCAGGTGCACAGATGAAAGTAATTATGAAATGGGTTCACATGGGTATAGAAAGAAGTCCCTGGGTAGGTGTCAGTACACCAGAATATTTACACTCCCCTGAAGAAACTTGCACTAGGCAGGTGAAACATACGTTGGGCCTCCGTATTTCTATTTCCTCTCCTCTCACCTCCAATTGGGTCTGATTAACCCCTGTGATACTGGTATCTGTCTTTCTAAATACAAGGTAATGGCTTCCATCTGCATTATCTCATTTATACAGAATTTTTGTAGTTATGCCGCTAATTTGCACTATGCACCTTGAGACTGCAGTTTGGATGTCATTCGTTTGTTAAGATTTATGTGCACAGGTCACTTTACTAGACAAGTGTCCTTTATATGAGCAGGATTAGCATAAATACTATGTATTTTTCTCCCTGACTTTGCCTGTAGCACTTTCATATGTGGGGTTCTTGCATGGTCACCTTGATTTTTCATTTACCATGTATTCTGATGTTATATGCAATTAGGGTTTCAGCCATAATTGTAGAACGTGATAAGTGTATTTCTTTTCTGTGACACCTCTTTTTTAAGCTAATAAAAAAAGCTGAAGTTTACTGCATGGTACTCCTTTTTTCTTCTTGGTTAATATGTAAATTAGGATACGCCAAAAGACTCGTGCTAAAAACCAACTCTTGTCTGCACTAATTTATCATCTAAGTGCTGCTACTGTAGGTTGCAGTGTAAATTAGGGTACACCAAAAGCCTCGTGCTAAAAACCAACTGTTGTCTGGACTAATTTTTCATCTAAGTGCTGCTACTGTAGGTTGCAGCATAAATTAGGATGCGCCAAAAGACTCACTATTGTAGTCAGCGTTTGTGTCTGACTAGTCCACCTGCAGGGCCTTAATTTCAAAACTTAGGGTCGTGCTAAAAACCAATTCTTGTCTGCACTAATTTATCATCTAAGCACTGCTTCTGTAGGTTGCAGCGTAAACTAGGATACGCCAGAAGACTCGTGCTAAAAAAAAAACTTCTTGTCTGCACTAACTTAGAATCTAAGTGCTGCTACTGTAGGTAGGATACAACAAAAGCCTAGTGCTAAAAAACAACTCTTGTCTGCACTAATTTAGCTGTATACAGTCAGCACCACATTGAAAATACGCAAGTCCGGTGGCAAAGGACAAGGAACTGGACGTGGTGGTGGTGCAGGCAGAGGGCGAGCCCGTGTGGAAGCTTGAATTGCGCCACGACAAACGTCCACATCATCTCGCTCGAATTTCTTGTCCCAATTTTTAGGTGAATGCAGCAGTACTCCACTATTAAACCAAGACCAGTGTCAACAGGTTGTTAGTTGGATAGCGGATAATGCTTCCAGTCAGTTTGGCACCACCACAAATACCCTGTCTTCCACACGGTCAAGTGTCAGTAGCCGTGAGACTGCACCGCACATTCCACACCCTGATCCTCCTTCTCCCACCATGCCGAGTGGCCGGCCCTGGACATAACTGATCCCACACTTGGACACTCTGAAGGGCTCTTCACTTATCCATTCTTAGATTCTGGCCTCTCGCCAGCTCCAGTTGAAGAGGATCATGAGGAGATCGTATGTACTGATGCACAAATATTTGAGCAGCTACGGTCTCAAGAAGGCAACGGTGAAAACGTGTCTCAACAAGAGGTGGACGATGATGAGACACAATTGCCAGAAAGTCAGGAGGAGGACCAGGGTGCGGAAGTGAAAGACGACATGGTGGATGATCCAGTAACTGACCCAATCTGGCAGGAGGACATGCAGAGTGAGGACAGCAGTGCACAGGGGGAGTTAGGTGTAGCATCACAACAGGCCGGAAGAAAGAGGGTGGTGTCCGCAGGCAAAAGGCAGGCAACCGTTCCCCGGAACAACAACACTAGTGATGTTGCCAGTACAACTGCTAGGTCTTCTCGTGTCTGGCTGTTTTTTAAATTGTCTGCAGATAATTCGAAAAAGGCCATTTGCAACACCTTCCATGCCAGCATCAGCAGGGGTAGCAAAACTAGCAGCCTGACCACCACCAGCATGATCAGGCACATGGCAGCAAAGCACCCAACTTTGTGGGATGTACAGCTGAGTACAGGAGCATTGTCTGCGGGTGACACAGCTGCATCTTCCACTGTTGTGCATGCAAGACAATCCCCTGTCAATACTGCATGCAAAGATGCCTCCTGTCCTTCACCTGTAGTTGCACAATCAGAAGTAGCACCATCATCAGCCACGTCCTTATCCCAGCGCAGCGTTCAGTTATCCATACCCCAGTCTTTGGAACGCAGGCGCAAATACGCTGCCAACGCCCCACATACCACAATTCTAAATGCACACATTTCACGACTGCTTGTGCTGGAAATGTTGCCTTTTAGGCTGGTGGAGACAGAAGCATTCCGCAACCTGATGGCGGCGGCTGTCCCACGTTACTCGGTCCCCAGCTGACACTATTTTTCCCGGTGTGCCGTCCCCGCATTACATAAGCACGTGTCACAAAACATCATACGTGCCCTTAACAACGCAGTTTCCAGCAAAGTCCACCTAACCTCGGACACGTGGACAAGTGCTTGCGGTGCAGGGTCGGTACATCTCACTGACGGCACACTGGGTTAATATTCTGGAAGCCGGGACCCAGTCTGGCCTTGGGAAGGAACACGTCCTTCCGACACCAAGGATTGCAGGCCCTAACTCAGTCAGGGTTTCACCCACAGTGTACAGCTCTGGCACATCATGCTCCTCCTCCTCCACTTCACCCTCCACACCAGTCACAAGTAGAGATGAGCGATGTTCGATTCGAAGTGTTCGCCAATCTCAGATTCGACCTATTTTGGGCGGTGTTCGAGTGATTCGTCGAACTCGAACAATTTGCATCAAATTTGGAAGTTCTAGGTTATGTTCGAAAACGATTCAGTCACCAAAAGCATACCTGGCTTTTCACACTAACATTCATCTTCAATCCTAATATCCATTTTCAGTGTATAGTGTGCAGGGGAGGGGCGGGGACTCCAGATCAGCGTTGCAGATATTTTTTTTTCTTCAGACCTCATGTAGAGTGGGGCTGTGCAGGCTGCCTGTCAGCCAATCACAGTGACACAAAGTAAAGGGCATGTTTTGCACAAGCAAGGTCCGGCATCATAGGCTGTGTATGTCACATGTCCTTGCACTATAAGACCCGGCCATTTTACCCCACACCACCATTTTGCCTATTGCTGTAGCTGGTGTTAGATGGCACTGCTGCTGCTGTGGGCACTATTCAGTGAAAACTCTCAAATCGGATCTCCTTCAGCTAGTACAGAGCTAATACATAGTTAGATAGATCAGTTTAGGGACTAGGGGCTGGCGGGAGGGTGGAATGTTAAGAGAATCAGTTCTTCTAAGAACTGCATCATAGGTGTAGATAGGGATTAAGGATTTAGGTAGTAGGGACTGGAGTATTTCTGTCTGTAACAGCCATTTCTCAGGGCTACTCCACAGAACCAGGAACCAGTTTTAATTACAGCCCTTTGGGCTAGGTTACATCAGTTCCTGGCAGGCAGGTGTATGCCAGACTGCTGCTGTACAAGTCTTTTTCATAGCATCTGGCCTCACTGTCCGTGTGCAAGTTAGTACTAATTTTTTAGCTGCATCTAGGACACATCTCAGCCTTGTGTTCTTGTCGCAGCGTTCTTAAAATCATTGTAGGCCACCTGCAGTACTAATTAGCAGCACACCGTCCGTGTGCAAGTTACTAATAATTTTTAGCTGCATCTAGGACACATCTCAGCCTTGTGTTCTTGTCGCAGCGTTCTTAAAATCAGGGGAGGCCACTTGCAGTACTAATTAGCAGCACACCGTCCGTGTGCAAGTTAGTACTAGTTTTTTGCTGCATCTAGGACACATCTCAGCCTTGTGTTCTTGTCGCAGCGTTCTTAAAATCAGTGTAGGCCACCTGCAGTACTAATTAGCAGCACACCGTCTGTGTGCAAGTTACTAATAATTTTTAGCTGCATCTAGGACACATCTCAGCCTTGTGTTCTTGTCGCAGCGTTCTTAAAATCAGTGTAGGACACCTGCAGTACTATTTAGCAGCACACCGTCCGTGTGCAAGTTACTAATAATTTTTAGCTGCATCTAGGACACATCTCAGCCTTGTGTTCTTGTCGCAGCGTTCTTAAAATCAGTGTAGGCCACCTGCAGTACTAATTAGCAGCACACCGTCCGTGTGCAAGTTAGTACTAGTTTTTTGCTGCATCTAGGACACATCTCAGCCTTGTGTTCTTGTCGCAGCGTTCTTGAAATCAGTGTAGGACACCTGCAGTACTATTTAGCAGCACACCGTCCGTGTGCAAGTTACTAATAATTTTTTAGCTGCATCTAGGACACATCTCAGCCTTGTGTTCTTGTCGCAGCTTTCTTAAAATCAGTGTAGGCCACCTGCAGTACTAATTAGCAGCACACCGTCCGTGTGCAAGTTACTAATCATTTTTAGCTGCATCTTGGCCAGGTATTACTTTGGGCCTAGTAGCAGTGTTGGCTCAGTCACCTTTGCTTGATTGACATTTACCTTTTTTTTGTACAACTGTACTGCTCCCAATTTTCTCATAAAAAATGAGTGGCAAAAGGCCTGCGGCTGGTGGAAGTGGGAGTAAGCATGGTGGAAAGGAAAAAGTCTGTGCCCGTGAGGTAGATGCTAAAGGTACATTAACATCTGCTGAAGATAGACAATCTTCCAGCCAAACTAAGATGTCTACTTCTTTCCGTGGCCAATCAGATATGATCCCTTTCTTACGGACTCGACCATCGATACCACTTGTAAGTGAGGCACAAAAACAGCAGGTGCTTGAATGGATCTCAAGTGCTCCATCAAGTGGCCTCTCCTCGACCTCAACTTCTACATCACAAACCCTACCATCATCTCAGTTGGCAAACCAATCACACTTGATTCCTCCAAGCTTCCAAGTGTCCAGCCGCCCTACTCAGTCTGGGGTAACAGACATGGTTGAGTCTGCAGAGCTGTTCAGTCACACAATAGCCTGGGAATCTGAGGTCTGCTCCAAAGCTGCAGTGAGTCAAGATGAGTTATTGATCTTCCCTGATGCCCAGGAGCTTTGTGAGTCCGACCCAGGCCCAGATCAAGAAGCCTCTGACCTTTCTGCAGACCTTCATTCACTAACAGCACATACTGTTGGTCAGGGGCTGGCTGGCAAATTTTAGCCTGGGGGGCAGCACACATAGAGGCCCATGAGTATCGCTCACCCTTAAAGGGTTGTCCATCTTAAGATACATGTCTACAGTCGCAATATGACAGACTTGAATCCCACATCATAGCACTGTGAGAATGTCTAGTACCGCACTAGAACAAGCGTCTGTGATGGCATACATATCTACTCTATAATTGCCGTAGCATTTCATGTCGGCCCCCGACGTGCCGTGGCTATGTCACACTCTGTGACTCACCACGGCGAAGCATTGGCCGCGTAGCGGCCAATGCGAGTCGTTAGCCTGCGCCGCGAGTCGCTGACTTTGCCAGTTTGCACAGAATAGCCTCCAGTCCTGCCTGCGCTCCCCCCGGTCCTCCTGTGTCCTGCCCGCGCTCCCCCCGGTCCTCCTGTGTCATGCTCCGCGCCCCCCGGTCATCCGTGTCATGCCCGCGCTCCCCGTCTCCGAGCCGACTCCCACCGGTCCTCCTGTGTCTGCCCGCGCTCCCCCCGGGTCCTCCTGTGTCCATGCCCCGCGCTCTCCTTCTCCCGCCCGGTCCTCTGGTCATGCCCGCGCTCCCCCCTGGGTCCTCCCGTCTCCTGCCCGCGCTCCCCCCGGTCCTCCTGTGTCCTGCCCGCGCTCCCCCCGGGTCCTCCTGTGTCATGCCTGCGCCCCCCTGGGTCCTCCCGTCTCCTGCCCGCGCTCCCCCCGGTCCTCCTGACCTTCTGCTTCCTCGCGGGGCCCCCCTTGCTCCCGCTGCCCAGGGCCGCACCATCCATCCGTCCATGCCAGGGGAGCGACTGTGCAGAAGGAGCCGCCGCTTCCTGCCTGCCGCGCTGCGCCAGAGCGTAAGTTTAAGAGCTGTGTGCATGATGTATGTGTCCTGTGTGCATGATGCATGTGTGTGATGTGTGCATGATGTATGTGTGTCCTGTGTGCATGATGCATGTGTGTCCTGTGTGCATGATGCATGTGTGTCCTGTGTGCATGATGCATGTGTGTCCTGTGTGCATGATGCATGTGTGTGATGTGTGCATGATGTATGTGTGTCCTGTGTGCATGATGCATGTGTGTCCTGTGTGCATGATGCATGGTAGTCCTGTGTGCATGATGCATGTGTGTCCTGTGTGCATGATGCATGTGTGTCCTGTGTGCATGATGCATGTGTCCTGTGTGCATGATGCATGTGTGTCCTGTGTGCATGATGCATGTGTGTCCTGTGTGCATGATGCATGTGTGTGCTGTGTGCATGATGCATGTGTGTGCTGTGTGCATGATGCATGTGTGTGCTGTGTGCATGATGCATGTGTGTCCTGTGTGCATGATGCATGTGTGTCCTGTGTGCATGATGCATGTGTGTCCTGTGTGCATGATGCATGTGTGTGCTGTGTGCATGATGCATGTGTGTCCTGTGTGCATGATGCATGTGTGTCCTGTGTGCATGATGCATGTGTGTCCTGTGTGCATGATGCATGTGTGTCCTGTGTGCATGATGCATGTGTGTCCTGTGTGCATGATGCATGTGTGTCCTGTGTGCATGATGCATGTGTGTCCTGTGTGCATGATGCATGTGTGTCCTGTGTGCATGATGCATGTGTGTCCTGTGTGCATGATGCATGTGTGTCCTGTGTGCATATGCATGTGTGTCCTGTGTGCATGATGCATGTGTGTCCTGTGTGCATGATGCATGTGTGTCCTGTGTGCATGATGCATGTGTGTCCTGTGTGCATGATGCATGTGTGTCCTGTGTGCATGATGCATGTGTGTCCTGTGTGCATGATGCATGTGTGTCCTGTGTGCATGATGCATGTGTGTCCTGTGTGCATGATGCATGTGTGTCCTGTGTGCATGATGCATGTGTGTCCTGTGTGCATGATGCATGTGTGTTTGTGTGCATGATGCATGTGTGTCCTGTGTGCATGATGCATGTGTGTCCTGTGTGCATGATGCATGTGTGTCCTGTGTGCATGATGCATGTGTGTCCTGTGTGCATGATGCATGTGTGTCCTGTGTGCATGATGCATGTGTGTCCTGTGTGCATGATGCATGTGTGTCCTGTGTGCATGATGTATGTGTGTCCTGTGTGCATGATGCATGTGTGTCCTGTGTGCATGGTGCATGTGTGTCCTGTGTGCATGGATGCATGTGTGTCCTGTGTGCATGGTGCATGTGTGTCCTGTGTGCATGATGCATGTGTGTCCTGTGTGCATGATGCCTGTGTGTCCTGTGTGCATGATGCATGTGTGTCCTGTGTGCATGATGCATGTGTGTCCTGTGTGCATGATGCATGTGTGTCCTGTGTGCATGATGCATGTGTGTCCTGTGTGCATGATGCATGTGTGTCCTGTGTGCATGATGTATGTGTGTCCTGTGTGCATGATGTATGTGTGTGCTGTGTGCATGATGTATGTGTGTGCTGTCTGCATGATGCATGTGTGTTGCTGTGTGCATGATGCATGTGTGTGTTGTTGCATGATGCATGTGTGTGTTGTCTGCATGATGCATTGTGTGTGATAGTGTCCCATGATGCATGTGTGTGATGTGTGCATGATGCATGTGTGTGATTTTTGCATGATACATGTGTGTGCTGTATGCATGATGCATGATGTGTGTGCTGTGTGCATGATGCATGTGTGTGCTGTGTGCATGATACATGTTTGGTGCATGATGCATGTGTGTGCTGTGTGCATGATGGCATGTGTGCTGTGTTGCATGATGCATGTGTGTGCTGTGTGCATGATGCATGTGTGTGCTGTGTGTCATGATGCATGCTGTGTGCTGTGTGCATGATGCATGTGTGGTGTCTGTATGCGTGATGCATGTGTGTGCTGTATGCATGATGCCTGTGTGTGCTGTGTGCATGATGCCTGTGTGTGCTGTGTGCATGATACATGTGTCTGCTGTATCATGTACACAGCACACACATGCATCATGCATACAGCCAGGGCCGCACCGTCCATTGGACAGTGTGAGCCCTGTCATTCAGGCGGCAGCCGGCAGGGGGAGCGGCAGTGCAGAAGGGGGCGGCGCCTCATGCAAACAGCTGCCTCCTGTCATGGCGCCGGCCGCTCGCCCCGCGCACCGCAGGTAAGCGGCGACCGCCGGGGGAGAGGCACAGAATGGGCGGCAGCCTGGGACTTCAGTAGCACCCCCCCCCCCCCCCCGTTATCACTGCCGCGGCACAGGCGGCAGTGGCGACCCGGTCACAGCAGAAGGGGCGGTAGCCCCAGACTTCACTAGCACCCCTCCCCCCCCCCGTAATCAGTGCCGCGGCTCAGGCGGCAGTGGGGCTCGGTGCATACAGCACACACATGTATCATGCACACATGCATCATGCATACAGCACACACATGCACACACCACACACATGCATCATGCATACAGCACACACATGTATCATGCACACAGCAGACAGCTCTTTAAGTTGGCGCTCATGTATCATGCACACAGCAGACGTCCACACACATGTATCATGCACACATGCATCATGCACACGGCACACACGCATCATGCACACAGCACACACGCATCATGCACACAGCACACACATGTACCATGCACACAGCACACATACATCATGCACACAGCACACCTGCACACACATACTTGAACCCCCCCCAAAAAGTATTGAACCCCCCCAAAAAAGTATTGAACCCCCAAAAAAGTTTTGAACCCCCCCAAAAAGTATTGAATCCCCCCCAAAAAGTCTTCGAACACCCCCCAAAAAGTCTTCTAACACCCCCCAAAAAGTCTTCAACCCCCCCCCAAAAAGTATTCACACCCCCCAAAAAGTATTCAACCCCCCCCCCCAAAAGTATTCACACACCCCCAAAAAGTCCTCACACCAGCTATAACTACTATAATCAAATTAATGCACGTTCTAGAATCCCGATGCATTTGCATCGGGCTCACAGCTAGTCTACTCTATAATTGCCGTAGGCATTTTCATGTCGGCCCCCGACGTGCCGTGGCTATGTCACACTCTGTGACGTCATCACGGCGAAGCATTGGCCGCGTAGCGGCCATTGCGAGCCGCTGACGTCACCACGTACGAGCAATGGCCGCGAAGCGGCCATTGCGAGCCGCTGTCCGAAAATAGAACCAGAGGCTCGGCCACAAACTTAGCGATTTCCCGCTCAGGTAGCGAGTCGTTAGCCTCAGCGGGAAATCGTTAACTTTGTGGCCGAGCCTCTGATTCTATTTTCGGCCAGCGTCTCGCAATGGCCGCTTCCATGAAGATTACCGCAACCGCGCCGCATTGCGACTCGCTGGCTGAGTGCGAGCACTTGCGGCGCGGTTGCGGTAAAACCCATAAGGATTACCGCAACCGTGCCGCATTGCGAGTCGCTGGCTGAGTGCGAGCACTTGCGGTGCGGTTGCGGTAATCCCCATAAGGAGTACCGCAATCGCGCCGCAAGTGCCAGTTGCGGCGCGGTTGCGGTAATCCCCATAGAAAGTATAGGGGGACTTGCGGCAGGTGCGGCAAGTGCGGTTTTGCCGCACCTGCCGCAAGTCCCCCTATACTTTGTATGGGGATTACCGCAACCGCACCGCAGATGCGGTTTTTTAATAAAATAACATAATTTTAATACAAAAAAAGTCACTTAAAATAAAAAATAATAAATAAATTTAATAATAATAAAAATAGTAAAAAAAAATATATAAATAAATAATAAAATAAAAAATAATAATAAAAAAAAAAATAAAAAAATACATTAAGATATTAATTACATTAATTTATTAAAATATAAGTATTGGACCCCCCCCCCAAAAGTATTGGACCCCCCCAAAAGTATTGGACCACCCAAAAAAAGTATTGGACCTCCCCCAAAAAGTATTGGACCCCCCATAAAAAGTATTGAACCACACCCAAAAAGTATTGGACCCCCCAAAAAAAGTATTGGACCCCCCAAAAAAAGTATTGGACCCCCCCAAAAAAGTATTGGACCCCCCAAAAAAAGTATTGGACCCCCCAAAAAAAGTATTGGACCCCCAAAAAAGTATTGGACCCCCCAAAAAAAGTATTGGACCCCCCCAAAAAGTATTGGACCCCCCAAAAAAAGTATTGGACCCCCCAAAAAAGTATTGGCCCCCCAAAAAATGTATTGGACCCCCCCAAAAAAGTATTGGACCCCCCAAAAAAAGTATTGGACCCCCCCAAAAAAGTATTGGACCCCCCCAACAAAAAAGTATTGGACCCCCAAAAAAAGTATTGGACCCCCCCAAAAAAAGTATTGGCACCCCCCCAAAAAAGTATTGGACCCCCCAAAAAAGTATTGGACCCCCCAAAAAAAGTATTGGACCCCCCCAAAAAAGTATTGGACCCCCCCAAAAAAGTATTGGACCCCCCAAAAAAAGTATTGGACCCCCCCAAAAAGTATTGGACCCCCCAAAAAAAGTATTGGACCCCCCCAAAAAAGTATTGGACCCCCCCAAAAAAGTATTGGACCCCCCCAAAAAAGTATTGGACCCCCCAAAAAGTGATTGGACCCCCCCAAAAAGTATTGGACCCCCTCCAAAAGTATTGGACCCCCCCAAAAAGTATTGGACCCCCCCCCAAAAGTATTGGACCCCCCAAAAAAAGTATTGGACCCCCCCCAAAAAATCTTGGACCCCCCAAAAAAAGTATTGGACCCCCCCAAAAAAGTATTGGCCCCCCAAAAAAAGTATTGGACCCCCCCAAAAAAGTATTGGACCCCCCAAAAAAAGTATTGGACCCCCCCAAAAAAGTATTGGACCCCCCAAAAAGTATTGGACCCCCCTCCAAAAGTATTGGACCCCCCAAAAAAAGTATTGGCCCCCCCCAAAAGTATTGGACCCCCCAAAAAAAGTATTGGACCCCCCCAAAAAGTCTTGGACCCCCCAAAAAAAGTATTGGACCCCCCAAAAAAAGTATTGGACCCCCCCAAAAAAAGTATTGGACCCCCCAAAAAAGTATTGGACCCCCCCCAAAAAGTATTGGACCCCCCAATAAAAGTATTGGACCCCCCCAAAAAGTATTGGACCCCCCCCAAAAGTATTGGACCCTCCCCCAAAAGTATTGGACCCCCCCCAAAAGTATTGGACCCGCCCCAAAAGTATTGGACCCCCCAAAAAAAGTATTGGACCCCCCAAAAAAAGTCTTGGACCCCCCAAAAAAAGTATTGGACCCCCAAAAAAGTATTGGACCCCCCCAAAAAAGTATTGGACCCCCCAAAAAAAGTATTGGACCCCCCAAAAAAAGTATTGGACCCCCCCAAAAAAGTATTGGACCCACCAAAAAGAGTATTGGACCCCCCAAAAAAGTATTGGACCCCCCCAAAAAAGTATTGGACCCCCCAAAAAAAAGTATTGGACCCCCCAAAAAAAGTATTGGACCCCCCCAAAAAGTATTGGACCCCCCCAAAAAAGTATTGTCCCCCCAAAAAAGTCTTGGACCCCCCAAAAAAAGTATTGGACCCCTCAAAAAAAGTATTGGACCCCCCCAAAAAGTATTGGACCCCCCAAAAAAAGTATTGGACCCCCCCAAAAAAGTATTGGACCCCCCAAAAAAAGTATTGGACCCCCCAAAAAAAGTATTGGACCCCCCCAAAAAAGTATTGGACCCCCCAAAAAAAGTATTGGACCCCCCAAAAAAAGTATTGGACCCCCCCAGAAAAGTATTGGACCCCCCAAAAAAAGTCTTGGACCCCCCAAAAAAAGTATTGAACCCCCCCAAAAAAAAGTATTGGACCCCCCAAAAAAAGTATTGGACCCCCCCAAAAAAGTATTGGACCCCCAAAAAAAGTATTGGACCCCCCAAAAAAAGTATTGGACCCCCCAAAAAAGTATTGGACCCCCAAAAAAAGTATTGGACCCCCCAAAAAAGTATTGGACCCCCCAAAAAAAGTATTGGACCCCCCCAAAAAAGTATTGGACCCCCCCAAAAAGTATTGGACCCCCCCCCAAAAGTATTGGACCCCCCAAAAAACGTATTGGACCCCCCACAAAAAGTATTGCACCCCCCCCAAAAACTATTCACACACCCCCGAAAAACTATTCACACCCCCCGAAAAGTCCTCACACCAGCTATAACTACTATAATCAAATTAATGCACGTTCTAGAATCCCGATGCATTTGCATCGGGCTCACAGCTAGTGATATATATATTCCCAGCTACATTCCGACTAGACTGTTTCTGGCCTAGCTCAATACAGCTGCATTAAGTGAGACTTAGAAGTCTAGTCGGCATGTGACCACATGTATGCAAATCACATACTTGCAGTCACACGTCCGCCGAATCACCACAGCAGTATGAGGATTGACAAGTTTCATAGAATGACAGAGTGACTGCAGACTTGTGGCTTAAAACTGGACAATCTCTTTAACATGTTTACCTCCGGCCGCTTCATAGGCGATATTTACACTACTGTATTGTCCGAGTGCTGCCTGTGCATTCAGATCAGCTCAAATGGGCGTTTCTATTGGTCAAACAAATCACACATTATGCTCATATGATACTATTTTTAAACTGGATATACGTTTTTAGATAGGAAGTAAAGCAAAGTAGGGCTAGGGTCACATGAATGCTTTCAGCGCGTCCCAGGGGGTTGTGCTGAAAACATAGGTTTTGCCAGCACAAAAGTATTGGCAGCGTTACCGCTGCCAATACTTACCTATGGAGGCCCCGCCCCTAACGCTTCATGGAGCGTCTTTTCTCGCGTTAGGAAATACCGCGAGATTTCACACACCGGCACTGAGATGCCAGCGTTTGACTAGTGTTAGGAGCTGGATTTCCATAGGTGAGTATTGGCAGAGGTAACGCGGTTCTAACATGGCGTCAGCACCGCAATATTGCTGACACAACCTATTGCCATGTTAACACCTTGTTACCTCTGCTAATACTCACCTATGGAAATCCAGCTCCTAACACTAGTCAAACGCTGGCATCTCAGTGCCGGTGTTTGAAATCTCGCGGTATTTCCTAACGCGAGAAAAGACGCTCCATGAAGCGTTAGTGGCGGGGCCTCCATAGGTAAGTATTGGCAGCGGTAACGCTGCCAATACTTTTGTGCTGGCAAAACCTATGTTTTCAGCACAACCCCCTGGGACGCGCTGAAAACATTCATTTGACGGTGTTTGAAATCACGCGGTATTTCCTAACGTGAGAAAAGATGCTCCAGGAAGCATTAGGGGCTTGGCCTCCATAGGTAAGTATAGGCCAGGTAACGCAGTGCTAACATGGCTTAGGTTTTGTCAGCAATAATGCGCTGCTGACACCATGTTAGCACTGCGGGACGAGCTGAAAACATGAGTGTAACCCTAGCCTTACAGGACAATCTGACGTGCAGTAAAGTTCAGTCTCCGGCAATAACTCACATAGAGCGGTCACTGTCTGACTTAACTATATAGACTCCTGTGAGGACTTGTCAGGGGTGATCAGTATTCTTTTACCCTGACCCTATGATCACCTCATACTTAGTACTAGGAGCAATGTGTGACGTCACTTCAGCAGACACAGCCAACATTGTGAAGTGACCGTGTCTGTATCACCATGATGTAACTGGACCAGGGGTGCACAACAATTTTCAAGCCAAGAAACAGATTCATGCTGAATCAATCCCTAGGGACACTTACATGAATACATCACCACAACCATGTTTTGAGCATTTGATGAAGAGTTGAAGACTTTCTGCTTCAAAAACTCAATGTAACCACACCATAACATATGCTGAGTTTTTCGAGTCGAAAAATACATTGAGGCCTCAGTTAGATTAATGCAGGGCCAAAGTCACCATTAACAGATGAATGCAGGGCCAGAAACACCATCTACAAATAAATGCAGGGCCAGAACCACCATCAGTGGAGGAATGCAGGGCCAGAACCACCATCTGTAGATGAATACAGAGCCAGAACCACCATCAGTAGAGGAATGCTGCATCAGAATAACAGTGAGTAGATGAAAGCAGAGCCAGAACCACCGTCAGTAGAGGAATGCAGTGACAGAACAACTGTCAGGACATCAATGCAGCTACAATGATTACTTTCAGGGTCAGATCAGCCCCATGATACACTTATCTTACATGAACCTATACCTCCCAGCATGTCTTTAAAGATGGTAAGGAGATGCTGGGAGTTGTTGTTACCAGTCATCATCAGACTGCGGACCATACAGGAATCACAGTCCAGATCAGTGGCGTAACTACCGGCATAGCAGCCGTAGCGGTCGCTTTGGGGCCCGGCGCTTGTGGGGGTCCCGGACCCAGCGCCGCTACGCAGCCGCTGCTATACCGGCAGCTGCGCCTGCGATACAGATACAGGGGCGGACTGGCCCGTGCGGGCCACGACACTTTGGGGCCACGCCCACTAAATCCCGCCCCTATACCCCCCTGGGTGCTGTAGGGGGGGCCCAGACAGAAAGGGGGGCCCATTGGTCCCCTGAGCGCCACATGTCATACAAGGGGGGCTTAGGGGGCCCCTGACCGCTGCCCGCCACACGCTATCCTCGGGGCCCCCTGACCGATGCCTCCAGTGCTGCGTCCCCCCGGCCGCTCTCCATTACCGGCGCGGCGGGCAATCTCGCTGATCTGCCTGTCATGTGGGCTGTAGCCGGCGCCGCTCTATTTCCTGTATCGCCGGCTACAGCGTCACACTACATGACAGGCTGTGGCTGCGATCAGCGGCGCGACTGCCTGCTGCAGGTAATGGAGAGCGGGGGGGCCTGTATATACCACACCACCAGGGGCTCTGTATACTACCACCAGGGGCCTGTATATACCTCCACCAGGGGCTCTGTATACTACCACCAGGGCCTGTATATACCTCCACCAGGGGCTCTGTATACTACCACCAGGGCCTGTATATACCACACCACCAGGGGCTCTGTATACTACGGTACCACCAGGGGCCTGTATATACCTCCACCAGGGGCTCTGTATACTACCACCAGGGGCCTGTATATACCACACCACCAGGGCTCTGTATACTACCACCAGGGGCCTGTATATACCTCCACCAGGGGCTCTGTATACTACCACCAGGGGCCTGTATATACCTCCACCAGGGGCTCTGTATACTACCACCAGGGGCCTGTATATACCACACCACCAGGGGCTCTGTATACTACCACCAGGGGCCTGTATATACCTCCACCAGGGGCTCTGTATACTACCACCAGGGGCCTGTATATACCTCCACCAGGGGCTCTGTATACCACCAGGGGCCTGTATATACCACACCACCAGGGGCTCTGTATACTACCACCAGGGGCCTGTATATACCTCCACCAGGGGCTCTGTATACTACCACCAGGGCCTGTATATACCTCCACCAGGGGCTCTGTATACTACCACCAGGGGCCTGTATATACCACACCACCAGGGGCTCTGTATACTACCACCAGGGGCCTGTATATACCTCCACCAGGGGCTCTGTATACTACCACCAGGGGCCTGTATATACCACACCACCAGGGGCTCTGTATACTACCACCAGGGGCCTGTATATACCTCCACCAGGGGCTCTGTATACTACCACCAGGGGCCTGTATATACCTCCACCAGCGGCTCTGTATACTACCACCAGGGCCTGTATATACCACACCACCAGGGGCTCTGTATACTACCACCAGGGGCCTGTATATACCTCCACCAGGGACTCTGTATACTACCACCAGGGGCCTGTATATACCACACCACCAGGGGCTCTGTATACTACCACCAGGGGCCTGTATATACCTCCACCAGGGACTCTGTATACTACCACCAGGGGCCTGTATATACCACACCACCAGGGGCTCTGTATACTACCACCAGGGGCCTGTATATACCTCCACCAGGGGCCTGTATATACCTCCACCAGGGGCTCTGTATACTACCACCAGAGGCCTGTATATACCACACCACCAGGGGCTCTGTATACTACCACCAGGGGCCTGTATATACCTCCACCAGGGGCTCTGTATACTACCACCAGGGGCCTGTATATACCACACCACCAGGGGCTCTGTATACTACCACCAGGGGCCTGTATATACCTCCACCAGGGACTCTGTATACTACCACCAGGGGCCTGTATATACCACACCACCAGGGGCTCTGTATACTACCACCAGGGGCCTGTATATACCTCCACCAGGGGCCTGTATATACCTCCACCAGGGGCTCTGTATACTACCACCAGGGGCCTGTATATACCACACCACCAGGGCTCTGTATACTACCACCAGGGGCCTGTATATACCTCCACCAGGGCTCTGTATACTACCACCAGGGGCCTGTATATACCACACCACCAGGGGCTCTGTATACTACCACCAGGGGCCTGTATATACCTCCACCAGGGGCTCTGTATACTACCACCAGGGGCCTGTATATACCACACCACCAGGGGCTCTGTATACTACCACCAGGGGCCTGTATATACCACCACCAGGGGCTCTGTATACCACCACCAGGGGCCTGTATATACCACCACCAGGGGCTCTGTATACTACCACCAGGGGCCTGTATATACCACCACCAGGGGCCTGTATATACCACCACCAGGGGCCTGTATATACCACCACCAGGGGCCCTGTATACCACCACCAGGGGCCTGTAAATACCACCACCAGGGGCCCTGTATACCACCACTGGGGCCTGTATATACCACCACTGCAGAGGCTGCTGTAATACTGCTGGGGCCTGTATATACCACTGAGGAGGCTGCTGTATACCACTGGGGCTGCTGTAATACTGCTGGGGCCTGTATATACCACTGGAGAGGCTGCGGTATACCACTGGGGCTGCTGTATATACTGCTGGGGCCTGTAAGGGGGTGCGTCTTGAAGGGGCGTGTCATTTGGGGGGCGTGTCTTGGAGGGGCGTGTCATTGGGGGCGTGTCTTGTTGGGGGCCCCGTTCAAAAGTTTGTTATGGGGCCCTGCCAGTTCTAGTTACGCCCCTGGTCCAGATGAGACATTTACATCTTTTTACTTTATACTTTAGATTACATCTTCTCTGACTGGAGTTGTTCCCATTATTTTCTTCCATTGTAGCACAGACGCCATGATGAGATTTGACATCCACAGTTCGTCACTCCAGACTTCCCTCTTCTCCATTTTCAGCAGCACTTTCCGACAAGATACCCTTAAAAACAAAAGTATCACTATACTGCCCCAGAAATATACATATCCCCCACACACATTGCCCCATTGTATAAAAAAAAAATAAAAAGAAGAGAACCAACGTGTTCCCCTGGTGGTGACCTACAACCCACAGCTTGAGGTACTAAGGAAAACTGCCAGGAAACTTCATCACATCTTACACAAGGATGACCGACTAAAAATAATATTCAAAGACCCTCCCTTGCTGTGCTACAGGCAGCCTCCCAATTTAAGGAACATCATGGTCCGAAGTTTGATGCCCTCGGATACACCAAAAGGAACTTATCCATGCAATGTGAAGAGTTGCAAGACCTGTGCTCACATAGAGACCAGAGACAGGATACAGATCCCCAATACACAGCAGGATTATAGGATTCCTGGGACTTTCACATGCTCCTCTTCCAATGTTGTATATTTAATTATGTGCACCATTTGCCCAGTAGGTTCTTTCTATGTTGGGGAGACTGGACAGCGTCTAAGAGCAAGGATGAGGTCTCATCGTCACACAATTACACACAAAAAAATCCATTTTCCAGTAGCGGAGCATTTTTCTGGCCAGGGACATAACATTGACAATATGAAGGTTTTAATTTTGAGAGGTAATTTCAAATCCCAAAAACACCGAAGAGTGTGTGAATCCAAGCTAATTAGAAGCTTCAATTGTATACAGAATGGACTGAACATCTCTGATGGCTTTATGGCTCATTACCACGTCTAAACAATGCTGATCAAAGACATGGAAATCTTGGACACCAGGTTTTCTTATAATTTAGTGTCCTAGAGACTTTATTACCACTGGCCCTGCCTGTTTGAAGATGCTCTCCTAGGCAGCTTTGTTTGTTTTGCCAAATGTCCATTCCCTGTAATGTTTATTGAGTCAAATATCCAATCATTTTAGTTGTGCATGCATATATTTTGAGTTTCATTCAATATCTTGTCATACCATGCCTGATGAAGAGATCTGAGTCGTCTCGAAAGCTCGCCTTATAACATCATTTATTTTATTTTTGTTAGCCATTAAAAGGTATCACAACTACAAGATTTGTATCTTGTTTCTCACACTGAGAGCAATCAACATTTTCCCATTGTATAATACACACACAACACCACTGTATACCACATACACAGCGCCAATGTATAATAACACACACACAGCGCCACTGTATAACACACACAGTGCCACTGTATAACACTCACGCAGCACCACTGTATAACACTCACGCAGCACCACTTATAACAGACACGCAGCACCACTGTATAACACACACACAGCGCCACTGTATAACTCACACACAGCGCCACTGTATAACTCACACACAGCGCCACTGTATAACACACACACAGCGCCACTGTATAACACACACACACAGCGCCACTGTATAACACACACACACAGCACCACTGTACAACACACACGCAGCACCACTGTATAACACATACGCAGCACCACTGTATAACACACACACAACGCCACTGTATAACACACACACACAGTGCCACTGTATAAACACACACAGCGCCCCTGTATAACACACACACAGCACTACTGTATTGCACACAAACAGTGTCACTGTAAAACCAACACACACATCCGGTTCCATGTTTTTGTGGGCCCTAGGCACATCTCAGTGGGCCTCATACTGGTCGTATATGTATAGTATAGAGACTGCGAGTATATACAATATAGAGGCTGCGTATATATCACATAGAGGCTGGGGGCTGGATATATTTGTAATATAAAGGCTACATACTATTTATGTATAGATATATGATTTATAGGCTGCGGGCTGTGTCTCCCTCCTTTCCCCCTCTGTCTGCTCCCCCCGTGTGATGTGCCTCTCCTCATTTACGCTGTGTGTCTCTCCCCGCGACGCTGTGCATCCTTCCACTGGGTGCTGTGCCTCTCCCTCCTGGAGGGGGGCCCTGTATCTCCTGTCCCCCTCTCCCTCACAGGGGACCCTGTGTCTCCACTCCCCCTCTCCCTCACAGGGGCCCCCATGTCTCCACTCCCCTTCTCCCTAACAGGGGCCCCTGTGTCTCCTTTCCCCCTCTCCCTCACCGGGGCCCCTGTGTCTCCACTCCCCCTCTCCCTCACGGGGGACCCTGTGTCTCCACTTCCCCTCTCCCTCACGGGGGACCCTGTGTCTCCTCTCCCCTTCTCCCTCACAGGGGCCCTGTGACTCCACTCCCCTTCTCCCTCACAGGGGGCCCTGTGTCTCCTCTCCCCTTCTCCCTCACAGGGGCCCTGGGTCTCCTCTCCCCCTCTCCCTCACAGGGGCCCTGTGTCTCCCTCTCCCCTCTCCCTCCACAGGGGCCCTGTGTCTCCTCTCCCTCACAGGGGCCCTGTGTCTCCTCTCCCCCTCTCAGGGGCCCTGTGTCTCCTCTCCATCACAGGGGCCCTGTGTCTCCTCTCCCCCTCTCCCTCACAGGGGCCCTGTGCCTTCTCTCCCCCTCTTCCTCACAGGGGCCTGTGTCTCCAATCTCCCTCACAGGGGCCCTGTGTTTCCTCTCCCCCTCTCCCTTACAGGGGCCCTGTGACTCCTCTCTCCCTCTGTCTCACAGGGGGGACACCTGTGAAATAGGTCTCCTCACCCCAGTGTTCCTGGGGGGCCCTCAGCGCTTCCTCTCTCACCACAAATCTCCAAAGGTCTCCCCCCTGGGTGTCTGTTACCTCCCTCTCTGTTCAGTGCAGTGTTGTGTGCAGCCTCCTGTCCGACTGCTTCTAGCATTAAACCGGCAGCATGTCAGGAGAAAATGAAAGTGAAGCTGATCTACTGCTGGCTGGCTACTAGGAGGGAAGCTGCACACAACATTGAACACACATACGCACACTCATACCGACACTCACACTCACTCCTCAGGACATATAATCTTCAGTCCCATTTGGAGTTCTGCTCACTACTCCCGCCGGCCGCATCTTTCTGACCTCCTCCACCTCCGGCTATGAGTCACCAGCAGCAGTGTGTGAGTAGGTCATGTGATGAAGTCATCACACACTGCTGCATGTAGGGCCGCGGGCCCCTGGGAAGATCGCGTACTTCAGGTGCGCATTGTATTAAAAATCACTGTGGGTCCTCCAGCGGCCCTGGGCTGCTGTCTGGGCACCGGCCTGGGGGGGCAAATGCCTCCCTGCAACCTGGCCCAGTCCGCCCCTGCTGTTGGTGGACACAAGGAGGATGATGCTGATGAGACTCAGATAACGGATTTGACTGGCAAATTAGGTCTTCGGTCAAGGCAGGAAGAATTGGTCTCTGAGGATGATGGGTGTGAGAACACAGAGGATGATGAGGTTGGAGATCGCACTTACTGTCCTCAACCCACAGTCAGCCAGTCGATGAGGTCAGCACAGGAGGTGGAGGAGGAGGATGCTACTGACGGCGAGGTTCGGTTGCGCCTTCCTGGACATAGAAGGAGCACTGGAAGCACGTCAACAACTGCATCCGCAACCACAACTCTGCCTCTGAGCGGAAGTCATGCTGGCTCTGCAGCTCGCATGGGCCCTAACCTTGCCTAGCCTGGGCCTTTTTTGACATCGCCAAGGATCTCCCAACTCATGTCATCTGCAAGATTTGTCACCAATCGCTGAGTAGGGGGCAAAAACTGACTAGCCTGAGTACTTCATGTATGAACCGCCACATGGACATGAAGCACAAGTCGTAGTGGGAAGCTCACCGTGCAAGTGCATCCGTGTGCTCTTCATCATCTGTGACTGTGGGGACAGCTGTCACGCATGCTTTAGGACGTACTGACTCACCGTGGCCGGGACTCCGGTTTAGACAGGCTGAAGCTCCTTCCTCCTTGTCACGGGTGGGCCGCGCCTGCCGGTAGTGGGGCCCGGTTGAGTGCAGATCAAGAAGTTGAAGACGTTTTGTAGGAACAGATTAAAGGGGTTTAATTTATTCGTGACGCCACCTATGAGTAGTTTCGGTAATCGTTACCGACGCTGCGGAACCTCCGGGGATGGATAGCAGCAAGATGGAACGCTCCCCACAGGCTGAGCGGTGATTCCCGGAGGCTGGAGCTGCTTAAGATGTTGTGCAGCAGCTGCGGTTACCTTGTAGTGCGGATGGACAGTTCATAAGGAAGCACGGACACAGAAAGTCTCTGCAACGGGTCTTTACTGTAACCAGCAGGCAGTACATGGTATACAGTTTACAGGTAGTAGACCGGGTGGACTCAGCAGTGATAGTGTCCCTCAGAGATCCGCAAGTGTTCCTCCATTCTAGCTAAGTGCTTTGCCACTGTCGCCCAGGAATACCAGATCGGGTACGGGAGGCTGCTTCAATGCCCTATCCAAGATGTACGTTGTGGATGTTTTGGGGAGCCTTGGGTCCCTCAGTGGTACACCGCTGGTTAGACGACTGGAAGTTGGCTTGTGGTGGGGTGCTCCTGTGAAGCTGCTCCTCCACGCTTCTGGTTCGCGTAGCAGAGGTGAACTGCTGCCAGCTTCGGTACCAGTGAACCGGCTGTGAAGTTTTGGGCACGGGAATCTTTTGGAACCCGTGGTTAATGATGCCCGATCCCGGTTGTTGAGGCCTCAGGTGCTGACACCCGATCGGTGACGGCCCGGGGGCTGCACCGGGTGCGGAGCCCTCGCTCCTACTCCAAGTTCAAGTTCTCTGTTCTAGACTCTGATCTAGACTCTTCTTCTCAGACTAAAGTGTCTGTTCTCCCTACACACTTCCCTAGCACTCCACCCACCAGGACCCTGGATTGGTCCTCTGTTCTAGGTGATGCATGCAGGGTTGGATCTCAAAGTTAACTGGGTCACTGCTGTGTCAGAGAATATTGCGGCTGCATTTATGGCTGCAATACCCTCCTGTGACGCACTCGTTGCGGGCGCCACACTCCCCCTTGGTTGAATACGCTTGTCCCCAAGCGTCACACTACCCACATTACAGAGGTTTTTTTATATTTTATAACAGGTAATACACTTTTATTAATGATAGGTCATTATATGGCATAAAAGTGAAACGGTAGAATGAACAGGTTAACACATTGCGCAGACCCGGCGGGCGGTCGGCTGTCCTTAGGTAAAAGTTCAGGCTGTAGCCGCCAAGTCGCGGTGTTACTTGCAACAGGAAGAAGTCTCTTGGTGAAAATTTCAAACAACAAATCACTTATGGAGGGCAGTGTTCCGGACTCGTATAGCGAACCACCCGTCACAGCATACATATCACTCATAGGTTACAATGTCCCCTCTATATAAGACTCGGTTAGGATGCCCTCGCGGTAGGTGCGACTCCACATCACGGCGCCCCACGAACACTTCAGTACTCACACCCTCCTCCCTTACGAATCCCCACCCGGTGGATAAGTTAAAGGTGCTCATCCGTCCGGTTTTATGGAACTCTTCAGGCAATGGAGATTGGCGGCGGGCTTCAACACAGTCCTGCATGTTGGCGTGCAGCCGAGCGTGCCACTCCTCCCTTCGGATACGACGTACCTCTTCGTCGGAGTGGTGCGGCGTGTGGATACAGTCACTCGGCGTGATGGTTGTTGAACGGCTCGAGCTTGGTGGGCAGTCTGGAGTGGAGCCCGGTTTAACGGAACCAGAGAAGGTGTTGCGGCGGCGGCACCCGACCAGTGCACCCGAGCAGATCGCCCGGCAGAAGGATCCTTGGTGTCTCCCCAGGCGAACCCGGTGTAGAGGTCCTCAGCGGGGCTGTAGGTCTTGTCGTCATCATCCTCGATCTCTCCCTCGATGACCACGTCGGGCTGCTCGGCTGACGGAGATGATGGAACGGAATCCTCTGGGTCGATGGGTGGCTGTGCTGCAGAGTTCTCCTCAGGGTCATCGTGCAGGACTTCCAGGCTGCCTGCCTCTTCTTCTGTAGCAGCGGGAAGTGGTGTTTCGATCCCGGTCACCAGGTAGGCCTCGGTAATTGCAGAGGAAGCCTCCGGTTCAGGGGAGAAACAGGCGACAGTCTTAGTAGTGTGGAAAATAGTCACAGGTTCCGCAGGTGGAACCAGGTATGTGTCGGCTTCTTCTATGGAGCGTATTGTAAGCTCCGGCTCAGGAACGGGGTCGGCTGCGGTTTTAATCGCTGGAACGAGCTGAGCTGTGGCCTCCACAGGAATGATACAGTCTATGGGCTCCGGTGACGAAGCAGGACAGGTGGTGGGCGATGGTGAGGCGGTTGAGAAGCTGGCGATGTCGTCTGGGCCTGGAGAAGCTGTACCCGGTCGGCTCTGCTGCATCGCATGATGGAGTCTTCTGCCTAGGGTCGCACTCCAGCTGCGAATCGTCCACTCCACAGTCTCAAGTAACCGCACCCGGAGGTCTTGTAGAGCCTCTAGCCAAAAGTCGGGGCTGCCATGTATAGTAAGGGCAGGACCCAGACCCGGTTGGCCGATGACTGCTCTGGCCTCCGCCTCAACCTCCCGCATTAGGTCTTGGGAGTCTCGTGCTGGCCATTCTCTTCTTTGGAGGGAACCACACCCGTTCAACCGGTAACCGTTCTGGTAGAGAGCTGGTGAAGAAGGTCTGTGACACTCCCATTTCCTCTGGGCTTTTGTAGTCCAATGGTGGGAAAAGTCTTTGGGGTCCGCCCCCATGGTTGATTCGAGCAATCAGGGCAGACAAAGAGTTTGGCGCCTTTTGCCTTTAGCCCTCCCACGATGAGGGGCGGTGGCTCACCCCTGGGCTTGCACGTGGCGGATTCTTGTGGCCGGAACGCCATCTTGGCCCACGGTGAAAAGGTGGGAAAGTTCTTTTAGGGACGAACAAAGTCCAAATTGTAGACAATAAAGTCATTTTTAAGCACATTATACCCGTTAGGGAACGGGCCTGCTCGTATCCTGTTCGTGACGCCATTTTCTGACTCACTGTGGCCGGGACTCCGGTTTAGACAGGCTGAAGCTCCTTCCTCCTTGTCACGGGTGGGCCGCGCCTGCCGGTAGTGGGGCCCGGTTGAGTGCAGATCAAGAAGTTGAAGACGTCTTGTAGGAACAGATTAAAGGGGTTTAATTTATTCGTGACGCCACCTATGAGTAGTTTTGGTAATCGTTACTGACACTGCGGAACCTCCGGGGGATGGACAGCAGCAAGATGGAACGCTCCCCACAGGCTGAGCGGTGATCCCCGGAGGCTGGAGCTGCTTAAGATGTTGTGCGGCAGCTGCGGTTACCTTGTAGTGCGGACGGACAGTTCATAAGGAAGCACGGACACAGAAAGTCTCTGCAACGGGTCTTTACTGTAACCAGCAGGCAGTACATGGTATACAGTTTACGGGTAGTAGACCGGGTGGACTCAGCAGTGATAGTGTCCCTCAGAGATCCGCAAGTGTTCCTCCATTCTAGCTAAGTGCTTTGCCATTGTCGCCCAGGAATACCAGATCGGGTACGGGGAGGCTGCTTCAATGCCCTATCCAAGATGTACGTTGTGGATGTTTTGGGGAGCCTTGGGTCCTTCAGTGGGTACACCGCTGGTTAGACGACTGGAAGTTGGCTTGTGGTGGGGTGCTCCTGTGAAGCTGCTCCTCCACGCTTCTGGTTCGCGTAGCAGAGGTGAACTGCTGCCAGCTTCGGTACCAGTGAACCGGCTGTGAAGTTTTGGGCACGGGAGTCTTTTGGAACCCGTGGTTAATGATGCCCGATCCCGGTTGTTGAGGCCTCAGGTGCTGACACCCGACCGGTGACGGCCCGGGGGCTGCACGGGGTGCTGAGCCCCCGCTCCTACTCCAAGTTCAAGTTCTCTGTTCTAGACTCTGATCTAGACTCTTCTTCTCAGACTAAGTGTCTGTTCTCCCTACACACTTCCCTAGCACTCCGCCCACCAGGACCCTGGATTGGTCCTCTGTTCTAGGTGATGCATGCAGGGTTGGATCTCAAAGTTAACTGGGTCACTGCTGTGTCAGAGAATATTGCAGCTGCATTTATGGCTGCAATACCCTCCTGTGACGCACTCGTTGCGGGGCGCCACAGTACACCTTCCACCTCTTTACCCGCAACAGGCAGTGTGATTGACAGGTCGTCACTTACTTTTCAAGTGGACAATGCTGCTAATGTTCAGCTCTCTCAGACATCCAGAGCACCACCTTTGGATGAAGGCAACATTACATGTTCGCCTGCACCTCCCTCCCAGACCAGCAGTTTGCCAGGGACACCATACTCAGCTGAGTCTCAGCACAGCAGCCAGCCCTCCGTTTCTCAGATGTGGACAAGTAAAAGGCCATTTCCTCCTAGCCATGAGAAAGCTAAGCGCTTGAATTTCACCATCTTCAAGCTGTTGGCTTCATAAATGCTGCCTTTCCGCCTGGTGGACACAGAGGATTTTCGAGACCTTATGTCCATGGCAGTGCCCCAGTACCAGATGCCCAAGTCGCCACTACTTTTTCAAGAAAGGTGTGCCTGCACTACACAAGCATGTCGCAGACAATATCACCGCTTCCTTGAGAAACTCTGAGTGTGACAGGGTGCATTTCACCACAGACAGGGGCTTTACATGTCGCTGACTGGGCATTGGTTAACTATGTGAGAGCTGGAGAAGGGTCTGCTGTCCAAGTATTGCCATCCCCACGAGTTGTGCGTCCATCCTCTATAGCTAGAAGTTCCTCCACTGCCTCCACTGCTTCCTCAACCTCGTCTTGGTCCTCCACCTCTGCCCAAAGCCTTTCTGGTAATGCCACCCGCGTTGTAAATGCACAGAAGGAATCCTGCACACCTCCCTACTATGCTGACAGCAGGGCTCAACGGCATCAGGCGGTCTTTACCTTGAAATGCATGGGAAATGTGAGTCACACAGCTGAGGAGTTGCGGACAGCTCTGGCGACCGAGTTTCAGCATTGGTTGACTCCACTCAACCTGAAGCCAGGGAAGGCCGTGTGCGACAATGCTGCAAACCTGGGTGCAGCCCTTCGCCGGGGCAATATCACACAAGTGACTTGTATGGCTCACGAGTTGAATCTGGTTGTCCAGCAATTTTTGACACACTATCCCGGCCTACATGGGCTTCTGCAGAGGGCACGGTCGCTGTGTACTCACTTCCGGCGTTCGCATCCCGCAGCTCAACGACTCGCTTTGCTCCAGGAGTCTTTCGGCTTGCCCGTTCACCGGCTGAAATGCGATGTGCCGGCACGCTGGAATTCTACCCTGCACATGTTGCAGCGACTGTGGCAGCACCGCCGAGCCCTTGTGCAATACGTTTCGACGTATAGCCTGGGCCAACGAGATCCTGAGGTGGGGCAGATCACTTTTATGGAGTGGACTCAGATCAAGGACCTGTGCACCCTTCTGCACAGTTTTGATATGGCGACGAAGATGTTTAGTGCTGAAGATGCCATCATCAGCATGACTATTCCGGTCATCTACATGCTGGAGAACACTCTAAACAATATTCGGACTGGGGTGGTGGGACAAGAGGAGGTTGAGGAAGTACAAGAGGAGTCCTATGGGGAAAGGATGACAACAACTCCAAGGTCCTCACGGTCGGCAGCACCAAGACGGCAGGCATGGGAGGGTGGGGGAGAGGCATTCACGACGAGGGCACCTGGTAGCAACCAAACTCCTCATGAAGGTGCCGGAGCCCAGGAAGAAATGGAGGATGAACTGGCGATGGGCATTGAAGAGTCAGCAGATGAAGGAGACCTTGAGGACATTTCTATTGTGCGAGGTTGGGGGGAGAGGGCAGAGGAAGGAAGCATCATTCTCACCTCCCCATTACGAACACAACAAGGACTTGGTCCTCCTGGTTGCGCAAGGCACATGAGCGCCTTCTTGCTCCACTACCTGCAACATGACCCTCGGATTGTGCGAATTAGGAGCAATGCACAATGCAGACTACTGGGTTGCCACACTATTAGATCCCCGGTACAAGACCAAATTTGCTGACATGATTCCTGCCCTACAAAGGGATGCACGCATGCAGGAGTATCAGCAGAAGCTGATACTTAATCTCAGATCGGCTTTTCCACAACCCATCAGTGGTAGTAGTACACAGAGTGAATCTCACTATTCCAACTTGCCAACCGTGGGACTGACGCGTCATCATCACTCACACTCTACCAGTAATATTGTATCTGGTGGTGGTACCAGCAATTTTGTGCACTCGTTTAAAGACTATTTCCGACCATCATTTTCAAGCCCTGAAGACACGAGAAGTCTGACACATACTCAACGCCTGGAGCAGATGGTACACGAGTATCTCCAACTTAACATCAATGCAATGACCGGGGAACTGGACCCTTGCTCATTTTGGGCTTCCAAAATGGTAGAATGGCCAGAGCTCGCCACTCATGCCTTGGAGATCTTGTCGTGCCCCGCAGCCAGCGTTCTGTCAGAACGTGTCTTCAGCGCTGCTGGTGGTGTGCTGACAGAAAGGCGCACGCATCTGTCCACCCAGAATGTGGACAGACTAACATTCATAAAGATGAACAAGGCATGGATCCGCAAGGACTTTCTACTCCTGTGTCATCGTAGGGAGACTAAAACCTTGTTGTTTTTCTTGCCTAAAACTAACCATTTAAAGTTTGCAACTGTGGTGCGCTTGATGCCACTTAAGTGGTGTCTGTGGCCAAATTTTTTGAAAAAAGGGAGACTCTTCTTGTAGTCCCGTAAATGTGACACAATACTCATCTATAAAGATGAACAAGGCATGGATCTGCAAGGACTTTTCTACCCCTTTGTCATCCTTGGGAGACTAAAGCCTTGTTGTTTTTTGCCTAAAACTAACCATTTAAAGTTTGCAACTGTGGTGCGCTTGATGCCACTTAAGTGGTGTCTGTGGCCAAATTTTTTGAAAAAAGGGAGACTCTTCTTGTAGTCCCCTAAATATGACACAATACTCATCGTCTGCACGAGGCCTTACGTGTAGTGAGGAAAAACGTCACAAAATACTCATCGTCTGAACGTGGCATTACAAAAAATGAAGTAAAAATCTATAAATACTCATTGTCTGCATGGTGCCTTACAAATACTGGAGTAAAAAACAATTTTATAAGGTCATGACATGCCTATATCTCTGTGTCCTCCTCGTTTTTCTCGTCCATCTTGTACTTGTCAATTTTCCACGTGTTTGTTGTATCTTCTGAGAAGTTTGTCAACTTTTGGACACCTTGCAAACTGCTTTCTATGTGTTTTCTATGTGTTTGTATGTTTTTGTTTTTCCTGCCATTGTTTACAGTGATATTCAACTGTGTTTGAGGAAAATTAGACAAACATTCAACAAACACACCCCCAATTCCACAAATCATGTCAAATTCGAACACTAGGGTGCTGGATCATCTATAATATTCAGTGACAGATTCCCTTTAACTTTATCCGGCCTACTAGGCACAAACACAGGTCTCTGACCTACGTCTCTGTGAATGAATGTAGCACTCCACAAAACTAATGGTGGTCCCACCTGTGTGTGGTGGGACATGACTTTATGGGAACGCTTGCATGAGCTTTGACTTCATGTGGCCCTCTGGACCTAAACAGGTCCCTGACCTACCTCTCTGTGAATTCATGTAGTACCCCACAAATCTTTTAGTTGCTGAGCAAGCTTTCACCTTGAAATGCTAGGCCAAGTCCTGTTCTAGACCCTGTACCATGCATGCAGGCTGGGCCATTCAGCAAATTCTGGTCTGGGACAATGATGCCATTTAGCTGTAGGTGTGACCCTTTGAAAAGAGTGAGGATTGTTGGTGGAGTCCCCTTGCTATGCTTTACATGATTTAATAAGAGTGTGACATGCCCGTATCTGTGTCTCATCATCCTTTTACTCTTCCACATGTTTTTAATGAATGTAGAAAAAGGTTTGGTACCGTGTTAGCCAGTTGGGAAAATGTTGATTGCTCTCAGTGTGAGAAACAAGATACAAATCTTGTAGTTGTGATACTTTTTAATGGCTAACAAAAATTAAATAAATGATGTTATAAAGCGAGCTTTCGAGACGACTCAGGTCTCTTCATCAGGCATGGTATGACAAGATATTGAATGAAACTCAAAATATATACATGCACAACTAAAAATGATTGGCTGTCCAGTTGTGCTAGTTTCTTCAGACGATCTTTTAATTCCATAGATGTGCGGTACATTCTGGTATCTTCCATTTCATTAGAAGAAAAAGGTTTGGTACCGTGTTAGCCAGTTGAGAAAATGTTGATTGCTCTCAGTGTGAGAAACAAGATACAAATCTTGTAGTTGTGATACCTTTTAATGAATGTAGAAAACTTCAGCCTCTTTACCTGTGACTATTTGTACTGTGTTTGACTTGTCGTGACTTTTTGTGGTGTTTGTTGTCCATTCTGAGTAGTTTGGCAGCTTTTGGAGCCCTTTGAGGGTGTTTTCTATGTGTTTTTTGTAGCCTGCCATTGATTTCAATGGGGTTCGAGTTGTTCCTCGAACATTCGACGAACATTCGACGAACATCTCACGAATTCGGCGAATTGAATCGAACTCGAACACTAGGGGGGTGGCTCATCTCTAGTCACAAGCTGGAAGCACTGCAGCACTGTCTCGGCTAAGCGGCAACAAGCTGTGCTGAAGCTAATATGCATAGGTGACAAACCCCACAACGCTGAAGAGTTATGGACAGCTCTGAAACAGCAGACAGATCACTGGCTCACACCGCTGAACCTAAAGCCAGGAAAGGTCGTGTGTGACAATGGCCGGAACCTTGTGGCGGCTCTGAGGCTAGGCAAGCTGACACATGTTCCATGCGTGGCCCATGTGCTCAACCTCGTGGTTCAGCGGTTTATTAAATCCTACCCGGAGCTGTCTGATCTGCTCGTCAAAGTACGCCGCCTGTGTGCCCATTTCAGAAAGTCACCTACTGCTTCTGCCAGCCTTACCGGCTTTCAGCGGCGTTTGCAGCGTCCAGCTCACAGACTGGTGTGTGATGTTCCCTTGCGTTGGAATTCCACACTGCACATGTTAGTCAGGATTTTTGAGTAGAAGAGGGCAGTTGCTGAGTACCAGCATCAACTAGACTCTCGGTATAACGGTTCAAACGCCACACATAAGACCTCAGGAGTGGACATGGATGTCCGACATATGTACCGTCCTCCAAAACTTTGAGGACTCCACCAAGATGGTGAGCGGCGATAACGCCATCATTAGACGATGCATTGCAGGCTTACACGCAGCCCAGCCTCATCTCATACCAACGTGCATTGGAGGACTATGACGAGGAGAAGGAGGATGAAGAAATGGAGCTACTTTCATTCGGAATTGACGGTTATACATGGACGACCGTCGGTTGAGCGTGGATGGTTAGAGGAAAGGGGAGAGGAGGAGGAGGAGGGGGAGGAGGATGAGGTCAGCATGGCCAGTCATGCTGTTGGTGAGGACCCAGAAGTCTTGCCTGTTAACAGTCTGGCACACATGGCTGATTTTATGTTACGCTGCCTGTGTCGTGACCCTCGCGTTATCAAGATCTTGGCGGACACTCATTATTGGTTGGTAACACTTTTAGACCCACACTACAAAGAGAACTTTATTTCTCTTACTCCCAAAGCGGAGAGATCTACAAAAATGCTGCAGTACCAGAAGGCCATAGTCGCGGAATTAGTAAAAAAATTCCCTTCTGAAAACGCTAGCGGCAGAGGGCACGATTCAGTGGACAACCAAGGCGTCCAGCAGCAAGAGACACAAGTCCAATCCAGCAGAGGTAGGGGAACACTCTCAAAGATCTGGGACACTTTTCTCAGCACCTCCTGTACCACAGGCCCTGAGGTGCGGGGTATTGTCACAAGGAATGCAAAGTTTGCAAAGATGCTGAGGGAGTACCTTGCCGATCGTACTAAAGTGCTCCTAGACTCCTCTGTGCCTTATAATTATTGGGTACCCAAGCTGGATATGTGGCAGGAATTGGCTCTCTACGCCTTGAAAGTCCTGGCCTGCCCTGCCGCTAGCATTTTGTCAGAGCGTGTTTTTAGTGCCGCAGGTGGAATCATTACAGATAAACGCACACGCCTGCCAACTGAAAAGGCTGACAGGCTGACTTTGATCAAGATGAACAAAGGTTGGATTGGGCCTGACTTCACCACACCACCACCAAATGATAGCGGAATTTAAATTTTGTGCCGGTTAATTCCCATGCACCTCCGCACACCCACACATCGGTACAGACTTTATGTGTTTGGCTACTTGCTGTACTACTCCTCCTTCTCCTCATTCGCCACCATCATATAATCAGTGTGACCGTGGTTCATGATGCAACAAAATCATAATTTTTTTACATCATATTTATGATGATGATGAACCTAACCGTTCAAAAGTTAGGCATTAGTTTCATGTATACCCCCCAGGGGTAAATGTTTTAGTCCATGCTTCCAGAATGGGCATTACAAGTACAGGAGACCCGCTCCTTTGTAATGGGAACAATTTTTAGAAGCTCTCCTCCATGTTTCTTCCTAGGGGCATCGCAATGCCTCCCAATTTTTGGCTTCCCTGCCTACGGCAATCCTACAAAAGTCCCACCTGCTTAAAATGGGCACATAATTGAAAAAGGCTCTCATGCACGTCTCTATCCAGGGACATTGAAGTGCTACACAATTTTTGGCTTCCCTGCCTAGGGAAATGCTACAAAAGACACACTTGCTTACAATGGGCACATTTTTTTTAAAAGGCCCTCATGCACGCCTCTATGCAGGGGCATTGAAGTGCTACACAATTTTTGGCTTCCCTGCCTAGGGCAATACTAAAAAAGACCCATTTGCTTAAAATGGGCACATTATTTAAAAAGGCCCTTGGTGCCTCCAAACCTTTGGCTTCCCTGCCAAGGAAATACTACAAAAGACACACTTGCTTACAATAGGCACATTTTTTTAAAAGGCCCTCATGCACGCCTCTATGAAGGGGCATCTTTGTGCCTCCAAACCTTTGGCTTCACTGCCTAGGGAAATACTACAAAACACACACTTGTTACTGCCTGGAATAAGCTGTGTTTATCCGTGGTGGGGAGAGTCAACTTGATCAAAATGATCTTGATGCCCAAATTACTATATATAATGCACAATTCGCCCTTATGGATTCCTCAACGCAGGCTTAAGCCTATTAATGCCATATTCCGGGAACTGATCTGGGGGAAGAGGCAGCCTAGGATTCAACTAGAAACACTACAAAGGCCAAAAGACGATGGGGGACTAGCACTACCTCACGCTGGGATTTATTTTTTGGCAGCTCAAGGTCAGCACTTGAGGGGATGGGCATGTAAATCAGAGAACAGCCACGGTACGAAAATATTGGGTAAAATAATTGGTAGATCCCCTCTGACAGATGGACTTGAGGACGGGTCTGTAGGAATATTGGGAAAGACATACCCTACACTTGACCTTACACATAAGGTATGGACAAAACTTAAACAACTGAGAGGAGTGACAAATTTGACCAAATATACTCCCATATGGATATATGAAAGAAGAACGGCACTCACCGGTTCAATTTCTGTGCTTTATTCAGGCACTATGTGCGGACGGTACAGGGAGGGAGTAGAGGCTGCAGATGACAACGGCACCGTTTCGCGCTACATGCGCTTCAACGGGTCATAGGTTAATGGAGGTATAGCTCGCCCTCTAAATTGGGGGAAACCATAACAAACATTGACGTCACCATTAACTAGATAGATGCTGAACAGAATCTTAAAATCATGATTCAAATAATCACCAAAAGTGATACAAGCAAGGATCATTAAGGAACAAGAAAAACAAATATGCATGGTATAAACTTAAATATAATACAATCAACACATGCAACAAGTTAGCTGATAGTGTAGGCTGCAAGGGTCTGTGAACAGGCTGCATATAAAGCGTCACGGGTAAATTAACCCAAGTCAAATCCAAACACAGAATTGTATGCGTGGAAAAAGAGTAAGTACAGTTAGCCCAAATTAGACCAAATTATTACTGCAATGACTATGTACCGCAGTAATATGCGTGTACCACAAGGGCACTTAGCAAATTATTAATTGTCAAACTCCTGTTATATATGCAATCTGAAGCACTTCACCTGCAGCAGCCACACAATTAAAGGACACTTCAAGCCGTAAAGCACTAACTATAAATAAAGGGTTTGCAAAGACAAATGGTGAGGACAAGTAAAATATACTGCAATATCCAATAGAACTCTTGCGAGTGTTAAACCAATAGAAAGCAGCAACAAGGAGAGGACTAGGAAAAGCAAGCAGTAATAATAACAGGCCATATTGTGATTATATATAATGAGCCTAAGCTGCGAGAATCACGCAGCCAGAGGTATATAGAAATAGTAAGCACGAAGAACACACCTATTTAGAGGGCGAGCTATACCTCCATTAACCTATGACCCGTTGAAGCGCATGTAGCGCGAAACGGTGCCGTTCTCATCTGCAGCCTCTACTCCCTCCCTGTGCCGTCCGCACATGGTGCCTGAATAAAGCACAGAAATTGAACCGGTGAGTGCCGTTCTTCTTTCATATATTCATCTGCATGTTGTTGCTGTTGCTGGCACCCTGAATCAGACACCGGTCGCTCCTACCTCGTCTGACCGTGCAGCTGACGGCCCTGGTGCCCCTCCTCCTGCTTCACAGCTTTGAATGATTGTCTAAACATTACGGAGGCACACCGCAAAGGCTGATTCACTACAGGACATGGAGCCTCTCCCTTCGGGATCGGTGGATTGTGCGGGCCATGCTCCGGATGATTTGTTCACAGGGAGGGAGAATGCTGTAAGTTTTTTCACCAACTGTGATATTAAGGACATTATCAGCTCTATGAGCGATAAAAGTTTAGAACAAAAAATCACCATGCTTGCTGAAAAGGAACTCCGTTTATTTTGGACTGTGACCTCTTTAAGAACATATGTGGCTTGTAATAGAGTTCCCAGGGGCCTGCGAGTGACTAAAAATATGGCATCTCATAATTGCAGTCCAGCATTCATAAAAAAGTGGGAAGCTATTCAGTTGGAGTCCTCTATGAAATTCTTGTTGCTAGTTCTAGAGCAAAATGAAATAGATCAGGTGCGAGTAACTGAAGAGTTAATCAGTTTAAGAAAAGAACTGGAGAAAAGATATAAGAAGACTAAATGGTTAGCATTTCTAGAAAAACTTGATGGAAAACTCGTGCCTCTTCAAAATGATATCAAATCTCTCAAAAGAGAAAAATTCTTGAGAGATAAACCTGATTATGAACTAGGACAAGTGTTCAGTTGGGGCAAATCTGCTGGTACTCCTAGAAAGAAAAAGAATAAAACTGGTACTGCACCTCAAAAAACTCCGCAGACCCCAAAAACTCCTAAGACTTCTGGAAACTCTGATAATTCTTCAGTGAAGAAAAACAATAACAACAGGAATGCCAAAAAATCAAGTAAAAAATCAGGCAGATTTACTTCTGATGAGGAAGATGATGTGTCAGAAGAAGACTCAGTCTATCACGATTTGGATAGGATGCAAAGCAATGATGAGGACCCTTTAGGCGCAGAACTAGGAGGGGAGGACGCAATAGGAGAAGAAGAGGACGATATAGTTCTTCCTCCCCCGTCCAAAAGGAAGCAGGTGTCTTGGAGGATTTGAACCCTCAGTTGTTGCGGGTTTATAATCTGTCCGATCACTCTTTGTCTGCCAATATGCTTGCTGTGTTACGTAAAGGGTTGAATTTTTGTATAGCCGAGCACTTTAATTATGCTGAATTTAGGGCAGACCTGTTTAAATCTACCCGTAAGTTATCTTTGTTTAAGCATTTTGAAAAACAAAAAAATACAGTAAATGTGAACAAGCCTGCTACTAGTTCAAAAATTTTTGATGAAACTTCCACAATAGGCCCTCTGGGGTTCTTTGCTAACACAGATTCTTTGAGTCAATCGCAGGAAGATTTGCAAGTGTTATTGGGGCTTGCTGACAGTCAAGGGGCTATTACTTCTACAGTCCACCCTCGACCCTCCTTTACTGGAGGCATTAAATCTACTTTTATGCCCCCAGCATTTATGCCCCAATGATGTTGTGGAGTTATTTACTGAACTTGTAGATCGGGATGTTAAAGCCCTGATTTATCCTAAACCATTAAGGAATCTTACGACAGATGAGCAGAGTGCTTTAAGGGAAATGCGTCAGTGGGATGATACAGTGTTCAGGAAGGCTGACAAAGGAGGCAGCATCGTGCTGCTTCCTCGCACGTATTATGTTAGAGAAGCTAATAGGCAATTAAGTCAGTTTAATACTTATTCTCCGTTAATGTCAGATCCTACTGAAAAGTTTTCTAAAAAATTAAAATCGTTATTAAGACATTATGTGGAGATAAATGTTCTCACACGCACTGAAGCTGAGAAGCTGTTCCCTGTACATCCCACTAAGCCGCATTGGTACTATTTGCCTAAGATCCACAAGAACGAGACAGATCCTCCTGGCAGGCCAATAGTATCCGCAATAGGCTCGTTGACGGAGCCTTTGTCGAAATATCTAGATTGGTTTCTTCACCCATATTTAGTCTCCGTGCCCTCCTTAGTAAAAGATTCTTTTGATTTTGTGAGAACAGTGGATCACATCCCTTGGAATACCGATATGAAGTTGGCATCAGTAGATATTGAAAGTTTATACACTAGAATTCCCCAGTCCCTGGCCGTTAGTGTAATCAAAAAATTATTAATGAAATATAGGGTAGACAGTGATGTGATTGATTTCATCACTGACGCTCTGAAATTCATACTGGAAAACAATGCTTTCAGCTTTCTAGAGCAATGGTTTGTTCAAAAAGAGGGTACTGCGATGGGTACGCCCGTCGCATGTACCCTCGCCAATTTATTTCTGGCAGCATTTGAGGATCAATATATCTATACAGAAGACAACCCCTTCCTGTTGAATATTAAATATTACATTCTTTACGTGGATGACGTCTTAGTGGTCTGGGAAGGTGATGAAGGTGTCTTCAATAGCTTTATTGATTATCTTAATAATAATAGCTTCAACATGATTTTCACAAGTAATTTTGGAGGTTTGAGTCTGGAATTTCTAGACGTCAAACTGGAACTCACAGAGAAAGGTCTGATCAGGTCTATGTACAGGAAAAGTACGGCTACTAATTCTATGCTGCACTTTAATAGTGCACACCCTGAGCATACTTAGGGCCCTTTCACATCAGCGTTTTTCATAATTCGCGGCAGATGCGGTGAAAAAACCGCATCTGCCGCGTTTGCCGCATAACGGTTCCACTTGCGGCACGGTTGCGGTTTTTTCAATGTAAAGTATAGGCGTACTTGCGGCAGGTGCGGCAAGTGCGGTTTTGCACTTGCGGCAGGTGCGGCCGCGAAAAAAAAACGCGGCTTACTGCGGTTTTTTTCGCGGCCGCACCTGCCGCAAGTGCAAAACCGCACTTGCCGCACCTGCCGCAAGTACGCCTATACTTTACATTGAAAAAACCGCAACCGTGCCGCAAGTGGAACCGTTATGCGGCAAACGCGGCAGATGCGGTTTTTTCACCGCATCTGCCGCGAATTATGAAAAACGCTGATGTGAAAGGGCCCTAAGGCAGCTTTACCTTTCAGTCAACTGCTACGACTCCGACGGTTAAACAACACAAGTGCAGGTTTTGATTCTCAGGCAAATTTGTTGCTCGAGAATCTGACCCACAGAGGCTACCCCTCCTCTACCTTGAGGAAAGCAAGAGTTAAGGCTGAACAACACTCTTTTGAAGTTAAAAATTCTAACATTACTAATAATATCATTACCCCCTCTAGGAAATTTCATTTCAATTTCAAATACGGCCCAATGTTTGACACTATTAGGGCGGCCGTCAAACGCCACTGGCACATAATTGGAAATGATAAAGCCTTTGCGCAAGCATCCCCACAACCTGTAGTTACTTACAGAAGGAGTAAAAACTTAAGTGATGTACTCGTTAACAAACGATTAAAAATAGCTCAATAGAGTAGTACTTGGTTAAATCCAAACCCAATAATAGGGAATTTCAAATGTGGGCATTGCAATTGGTGCCAATTCCTGGTAGCTGGTCCTACAGTTAACATTGGGGGATGTATTAACAAAACTCATGCCTTCATAAATTGTAACACGAAGTGGGTCGTTTATGTGATATGGTGCCCTTGTAAAAGATATTACATTGGTAAAACAATCCGTGCCATGTGCATTAGATTTAGGGAACACTGTAATTCTATACTCACAGGAAAGGGTTCCCCTAGGTTATTCCAGCACATTCAGGATCACCATGATAGTGACCCTAAGGTACTGAGGTTTGCTGGGATTGAAAGAATTTTTTCCTCTTAGAAGGGAGGTGATCTCCATAAGAAGCTCCTGCAGACCGAGGCTAACTGGATCCTGAATTCCAATGCCTTAGGAGCTGCAGGTTTGAATGATAGAATCGAAATGACCGCATTTTTGTAACATTGCTTCTTGAAAAAAAGTCTATTGTTAGATAGTGTGTTCTTCGTGCTTACTATTTCTATATACCTCTGGCTGCGTGATTCTTGCAGCTTAGGCTCATTATATATAATCACAATATGGCCTGTTATTATTACTGCTTGCTTTTCCTAGTCCTCTCCTTGTTGCTGCTTTCTATTGGTTTAACACTCGCAAGAGTTCTATTGGATATTGCAGTATATTTTACTTGTCCTCACCATTTGTCTTTGCAAACCCTTTATTTATAGTTAGTGCTTTACGGCTTGAAGTGTCCTTTAATTGTGTGGCTGCTGCAGGTGAAGTGCTTCAGATTGCATATATAACAGGAGTTTGACAATTAATAATTTGCTAAGTGCCCTCGTGGTACACGCATATTACTGCGGTACATAGTCATTGCAGTAATAATTTGGTCTAATTTGGGCTAACTGTACTTACTCTTTTTCCACGCATACAATTCTGTGTTTGGATTTGACTTGGGTTAATTTACCCGTGACGCTTTATATGCAGCCTGTTCACAGACCCTTGCAGCCTACACTATCAGCTAACTTGTTGCATGTGTTGATTGTATTATATTTAAGTTTATACCATGCATATTTGTTTTTCTTGTTCCTTAATGATCCTTGCTTGTATCACTTTTGGTGATTATTTGAATCATGATTTTAAGATTCTGTTCAGCATCTATCTAGTTAATGGTGACGTCAATGTTTGTTATGGTTTCCGCCTATTTAGAGGGCGAGCTATACCTCCATTAACCTATGACCCGTTGAAGCGCATGTAGCGCGAAACGGTGCCGTTGTCATCTGCAGCCTCTACTCCCTCCCTGTACCGTCCGCACATAGTGCCTGAAAAAAGCACAGAAATTGAACTGGTGAGTGTCGTTCTTCTTTCATATATTCATCTGCATGTTGTTGCTGTTGCTGGCACCCTGAATCAGACACCGGTCGCTCCTACCTCGTCTGACCGTGCAGCTGACGGCCCTGGTGCCCCTCCTCCTGCTTCACAGCTTTGAATGATACTCCCATATGGGATAATGGGAATCTTCCTGAACTAATCAAAATGGGACGACTTACGGAGTGGGAAAATAAAGGCATTGTATACATGCATCAAATTATAAATAGACAAGGATTAAAGACCTTTCAACAACTAAGAATGGAATTTGGACTCCCGGAATCGGGTTGGCTTCAGTATTTACAGATACACCATGCAGTCAGTAAACAGGGTGAGACCGGTACCTTACAAATACAGGATGATATTGTCCTAGATTATATTTGCCATGAGGGACTCTCGACTGGAGTGATATCGTGCATATATAGAGATCTAATACATACATTCCTCCTTTCATTCCCTATAAAGGCACGTTCGAAATGGGAGGAGGAAGTGGGACACATACCGGATGATAAATGGACTAGTATCCTGGAATACATACCCAAGTTGTTTATATGTGAATCAGCTAGGCTCTCGCATCTCTACGTGGTACACAGAGTGTATCGCTCGCCAATGGTTATGTACCGTGCAGGTCTGAGGACTGATTCTGAATGTCCGAGATGCAGAGGAGATAATGCGGGCATTTTCCATATGATGTGGTCCTGCCCAAGATTATCCACATATTGGGCGGCGGTCATTAACCGAATAGATAGAGTGTATGGGTGTGAAATACCTAGAGAACCGGTGGTTTGCCTGCTGGGATATGTGGAGGAAGTGAATATTGAAAATGCATTTAAAATAATGATTGCAAAATTGCTCTTTGTAGCAAGGAAACTAATCGCCAAATACTGGATTCGGGATCTTCCCCCAAGCAGAGAGGAATTTGTGAAACAGGTGGATAACCTACTGTATATTGAAAAGGGTATCTATGGGAAAAGAGAAAAAATAGCAGTGTTTGAGAAAATGTGGTTACCCTGGATAAATTATAGATGAGAAGAGGAAGTATGACATTAAACTGTGATGTGAGCAAATTGATCTGAAATGCAGTATAATTGATATGCCATATTGACGATCACTTTACTAAATAACACCATGAGCTGTTGTGTAATGTGGTAGCTGTCGGGGGGGGGGGGAAAGGGTAGGGGGTGGGAAAGGGAGGGGGGGTTTGGGACTGTAGTTCAATTATTCATGTGAAAATGGGAAATGTTGTCTCGATGCATTTGTGTAATCCTGATTGGAATCTGTTTAATTAATAAAAATTTATCTGATTTAAAAAAAAAAAAAAAAGACCCACTTGCTTAAAATGGGCACATTATTTAACCTTCCTAGCGGTATTCCCGAGTGTAACTCGGGGTTAACTTTCACTGCTAGAAGCGGTAACCCCGAGTCACACTCGGGAATACCCGCGGCTCCTGCCGCTGCTCACTGTGAGGCCGCGGAGGGGGATGGGGGGGCTGTCAGTGCCCCGCCGCCCCTGGCACAGCCGCGGGTGATTTCCGTTGGGGGGGCTGTCAGTGCCCCGCCGCCCCTGGCACAGCCGCGGGTGAGTTCCGGCTGGGGGGGGCTGTCAGTGCCCCACCGCCCCTGGCACAGCCGCGGGTGAGTTCCGGCGGGGGGGGTGGGGGCTGTCAGTGCCCCGCCTCCATTGCTACAGACAGCCGCAGGTGAGTTCCGGTGGTGGTGGGGGGCTGTCAGTGCCCCGCCGCCCCTGGCACAGCCACGGGTGAGTTCCGGCGGGGGGGCGGGGCTGTCAGTGCCCTGCCACCCCTGCTACAGACAGCCGCGGGTGAGTTCCGGCGGGGGGGCTGTCAGTGCCCCGCCGCCCCTGGCACAGCCGCGGGTGAGTTCTGGCGGGGGGGCGGGGTCTGTCAGTGCCCCGCCGCCCCTGCTACAGACAGCTGCGGGTGAGTTCCGGCGGGAGGGGGGCTGTCAGTGCCCCGCTGCCCCTGGCACAGCCGCGGGTGAGTTCCGGCAGGTTGGCTGTCAGTGCCCCGCCGCCCCTGGCACACCCACGGGTGAGTTCCGGCGGGGGGGCGGGGGGCTGTCAGTGCCCCGCCGCCCCTGCTACAGACAGCTGCGGGTGAGTTCCGGCGGGAGAGGGGGCTGTCAGTGCTCCGCCGCCCCTGGCACAGCTGCTGGTGAGTTCCGGCAGGGGGGCTGTCAGTGCCCCGCCGCCCCTGGCACAGCCGCGGGTGAGTTCCGGCGGGGGGGCTGTCAGTGCTCCGCCGCCCCTGGCACAGCCACGGGTGAGTTTCGGCAGGGGGGCGGGGGCTGTCAGTGCCCCGCCGCCCCTGCTACCGACAGCCGCGGGTGAGTTCCGGCGGGGCGGACTGTCATTGCCCCGCCGCCCCTGGCACAGCTGTGGGTGAGTTCTGGCGGGGGGGCGGGTGCTGTCAGTGCCCCACCGCCCCTGGCACAGCCGCGGGTGAGTTCCGGCGGGGGCTGTCAGTGCTCCGCCGCCCCTGGCACAGCCGTGGGTGAGTTCCGGCGGGGGGCTGTCAGTGCCCCGCCGCCCCTGGCACAGTCGCGGGTGAGTTCCGGCGGGGGGGCGGGGGCTGTCAGTGCCCCGCCGCCCCTGGCACAGCCGCGGGTGAGTTCCGGCGGGGGGGCTGTCAGTGCTCCGCCGCCCCTGGCACAGCCACGGGTGAGTTTCGGCAGGGGGGCGGGGGCTGTCAGTGCCCTGCCGCCCCTGCTACAGACAGCCGCGGGTGAGTTCCGGCGGGGGGGGCTGTCAGTGCCCCGCCGCCCCTGGCACAGTCGCGGGTGAGTTCCGGCGGGGGGGCGGGGGCTGTCAGTGCCCCGCCGTCCCTGCTACAGACAGCCGCGGGTGAGTTCTGGCTTAGGGCTAGGGTTAGGGCTAGGGTTATGGCTAGGGCTAGGGTTAGGGCTAGGGTTAGGGCTAGAGCTAGGGTTAGGGCTAGAGCCTGGGCTGCAGACAAGAGGAGGGGCGGGAACACCCAAGGGAAGCAGGATGCTTCCCTCAGTTACCCTCCTCTCCTTGGTCACAGGGTCATGGGGGCCCCCTACTGATGCTTGAGGGGCCCCATACCCAGTCAGGGCCCTGGTGCAGCTAAACCAGCTGCACCACGGTAGGTCCGCCCCTGACGCTCGGAGCAGCATAGTCTCCTTACCTTCTCCTGGTGATCCAGCGATGTCACCGCTGTGATCACCGGTGAGAGCCCCTTTGGATGCCTCCATATGACTTCGTGGTTCTGTCTCTGTGAGCCGCAGCGGCTCATTGGAGGCGGAACAGGGTTGGAGGCGGAACTGGGTGGGAAATACAAATGTATAAAATTTCTGCCCATAAAAGAAATTTTTTACCAAAAAAATGGTACTGCTTTTAGCACAAAATTCCTGACATAATCATACACCAGGGAGGTTAAAAAGGCCCTCATGCACGCCTCTATGCAGGGGCATTCAAGTGCTACACAATTTTTGGCTTCCCTGCCTAGGGAAATCCTACAAAAGACACACTTGCATACAATGGGCACATTTTTTTTAAAAGGCCCTCATGCATGCCTCTATGCAGAGGCATTGAAGTGCTACACAATTTTTGGCTTCCCTGCCTAGGGCTAACACTAAAAAAGACCCACTTGATTAAAATGGGCACATTATTTAAAAATGCCCTCATGCACGCCTCTATGCAGGTGCATCTTGGTGCCTCCAAACCTTTGGCTTCCCTGCCTAGGGAAATACAACCACAGACCCACTTGCTTAAAATGGGCACATCATTTAAAGAGTCCCTCATGCACGCCTCTATCCAGTGGAAAATTGGTGCCTCCCAATTTTTAGCTTCCCTGCCTTGGGCAATACTAAAAAAGACACACTTGCTTAAAATGGGCACATTTTCTTAAAAGGCCCTCATGCACACCTCTATACAGGGGCATGTTAGTGCCTCCCAATTTTTGGCTTCCCTACCTAGGGAAATACTACAGCAGACACACTTGCTTACAATGGGCACATTATTTAAAGAGGCCCTCATGCACGTCTCTATCCAGAGGCATCACAGTGCCACACAATTTTTGGCTGCCCTGCCTAGGGCATTACTACAAAATACCCACTTCCTTATAATGGACACATTATTTAAAGAGGCCTTCATTTACGTCTCTTCCCAGGGGCATTGAAGTGCCACACAATTTTTTTTTTTTTAAATATTTCATATAATCCTACAAAACTAACATCCACCAACTCTGTAAAATATAAAAGGGTGGGGGACAAGAGGCGCAATAGTGCCCTATCACCAGTGACACTAATGGTAATGGGGTGGTGCTGAGAAGCCACTCACCTGATGCAGTTGTGATCCCCACAACTGGTTTGAAGGCGTTTAGGAAATATTATTCCAAGCTGCTGCAGGACCTCCACCGACCACTGAACAGTGGTTTTAATCCAGAAAGATGATGGGAGTAGGTGTGTCATGGTCCGCGCTGCTCCAGGGCTTAAAAAACTCACCAAAGAGTCAGTCAGATTTCCATCCTTTATTCTCCTTCTTGGAGAAGGAGAATAAAGGATGGAAATCTGACTGAATCTTTGGTGAGTTTTTTAAGCCCTGGAGAGTCAGTCAGATTTCCATCCTTTATTCTCCTTCTTGGAGAAGGAGAATAAAGGATGGAAATCTGACTGAATCTTTGGTGAGTTTTTTAAGCCCTGGAGCAGCGCGGACCGTGACACACCTACTCCCATCATCTTTCTGGATACACCAACTCTGTCTCACAAGTGGGTATGAGCCCTTAATATTTTTTCCATGAAAATCTGTTTTGGTTTCATTTTGTAACGTTTTCTTGACAGTCCGTAAAAGTGGTGTAATAGTCTGACAACATTGTTCACAGCAGTGACCTTGGAGTCTGAAATGCTTATAGGGGTCTTCCCCATGCTGTTCCCATCAGGGCTGTGGAGTCGGAGTCGGAGTCGTGGAGTCGGAGTCGCTGCCCATTTTGGTGGAGTCGGAGTCGGTAGAAAATGTTCCGACTCCGACTCCTAAAATATATAATGAATTGGGTCTAGTAGTTCAATGCAGAATGTGCTGAATATTATTATCATGAATTATTATTATGTTCTATCTAAATATCTTTATTATTATGTCATTATAATGATTAAAGCCTAATGTTACCATTCACCTACAATAATTTTATCACTTAAAAACGAGCCATGAATGAAAGAGTCGGAGTCGGAGTCAAAGGAGTCGGAGTTGGAGTCGGAGTCGGAGCCAGGGAAATTCAGGAGTCGGAGTCGGAGTTGGAGTCGGTTGTTTGATTTACCGACTCCACAGCCCTGGTTCCCATGTCATTTCAGCACTGTTCTGATACTTTTGTGACATTTTTAGGCTTTTTCCATGCTGCCGGGGGTCATGTCAGAAAAATACTCGGGTCTCCCATAGGATAACATTGGGCTCGGTGCTCAGGCTGAGTACACGAGTATCTTGGGATGCTCGGCCCGAGCTTCAAGCACCCAAGCATATTAGTACTCACTCATCTAATATATAATTGCCGTAGCGCACTTCCGTCATATTTGGCGCTACTTCCGTCGTCGTGGACGTGGCTGCCAAACGGAAGTGCGCTACAGCAATATAGTGAAGCTACTCCTGGCCGCGCTCCCTGCCCGCTCACCCCCCTGCCTGTCACCCCCAGCCTATCACCACTGCCCCTCCGCTGCCCAATCGCCCCCCCCCTACTACTCTCCGATCGCCCCCCCCCACTCTCCAATCGCCCCCCCCACTCTCCAATCACCCCCACCCCACTCTCCGATCGCCCTCCCCCCCACTCTCCGATCGCCCCCCCCCCACTCTCCGATCGCCCCCCTCCCACTCTCCGGTCACCCCCCCCCCACCCGACTCTTACCACAGCTCCCTCCAGCCAGCCGCGATCTCTCTTCATGGGGCTTCAGGACCTCTGATGACGTCACGATGATGGGTGGAGTCACAGATCACATGACCGTGACGTCATGAAAGGTCCTGTCCCGATCTAACCTCCTCTGCCTACTCATCCCCCCGCTCTGCCCACTGACCCCCACTCTGCCCACTCACCCCCACTCTGCCCCTGACCCTGCTCTACCCACTGACCCCCACTCTGCCCCTGACCCTGCTCTGCCCACTGACCCCCACTCTGCCCACTCACCCCCACTCTGACCACTGACCCCCACTCTGACCACTGACCCCCCAACTCTGCCCCCTGAACCCCTCTCTGCCCCCTCACCCCCACTCTGACCACTGACCCCACTCTGACCACTGACCCCCACTCTGCCCCTGACCCTGCTCTGACCACTCACCCCCACTCTGACCACTCACCCCCCAACTCTGCCCACTGACCCCCCAACTCTGCCCACTGACCCCCACTCTGACTACTGACCCCCACTTGACCACAGACCCCCACTCTGACCACTGACCCTGCTCTGACCACTCACCCCCACTCTGACCACTCACCCCCCTACTCTGCCCACTGACCCCCCAACTCTTCCCCCTGACCCCCTCTCTGCCCCCTCACCCCCACTCTGCCCACTGACCCCCACTCTGACCACTCACCCCCACTCTGACCACAGACCCCCACTCTGACCACTGACCCCCCAACTCTGCCCCTGAACCCCTCTCTGCCCTCACCTCCACTCTGACCACTGACCCCCACTCTGCCCCTGACCCCACTCTGACCACTGACCCCCACTCTGCCCCTGACCCTGCTCTGACCACTCACCCCCACTCTGACCACTCACTCACCCCACCAACTCTGACCACTGACCCCCAACTCTTCCCCCTGAACCCCTCTCTGCCCCCTCACCCCCACTTTGCCCACTGACCCCCACTCTGACCACTGACCCCCACTATGCCCCTGACCCTGCTCTGACCACTCACCCCCACTCTGACCACTCACCCCCCTACTCTGCCCACTGACCCCAACTCTTCCCCTGACCCCCTCTCTGCCCCCTCACCCCCACTCTGCCCACTGACCCCCACTCTGACTACTGACCCCACTCTGACCACTGACCCCCACTCTGCCCCTGACTCTGCTCTGACCACTGACCCCCAATCTGCCCACTGACCCCCCTACTCTGCCCATTGACCCCCCCAACTCTGCCCACTGACCCCCACTCTGCCCTGACCCTGCTCTGACCACTCACCCCTCAACTCTGCCCACTGACCCCCCAACTCTTCCCCCTGACCCCCTCTCTGCCCCCTCGCCCCCACTCTGCCCCCTCACCCCCACTCTGCCCACTGACCCCCACTCTGACCACTGACCCCCACTCTGACCACTGACCCCCACTATGACCACTCACCCCCCTACTCTCACCACTGACCCCCCAACTCTTCCCCCTGACCCCCTCTCTGCCCCCTCACCCCCACTCTGACCACTGACCCCCACTCTGCCCCTGACCCTGCTCTGACCACTGACCCCCACTCTGCCCCTGACCCTGCTCTGACCACTGACCCCCAATCTGCCCACTGACCCCCCTACTCTGCCCACTGACCCCCCAACTCTTCCCCCTCACCACCACTCTGCCCAATGACCCCCACTCTGCCCCCTCACCCCCACTCTGACCACTGACCCCCACTCTGACCACTAACCCCCACTCTGCCCACTGACCCCCCAACTCTTCCCCCTCACCCCCTCTCTGCCCCCTCACCCACACTCTGCCCACTGACCCTGCTTTGCCCACTCATCATGCTCTGCCCACTCACCCCCACTCTCTGCCCACTCACCCCCTCTCTGCTCCCTGACCCCCTCTCTGCCCACTCACCCCCTCTCTGCCCACTCACCCCCACTCTGCCCACTGACCATGCTCTGCCCACTGACCCTGCTCGGCCCACTGACCCCTCACACTGCCCACTGACCCTGCTTTGCCCACTCACCCCTCACACTCACCCTGCTCGAACCACTGACCCCTCACACTGCCCACTGACCATGCTCTGCCCACTAAACCCTGCTCTGCCCCAGTCACCCCCGCTCTGCCCGCTGACCCCCGCTCTGCTCACTGACTTCTGCCCACTCATCCCTGCTCTGCCCACTCATTTTTCACACTACTCTGCCCCTGACCCCCACTCTGACCACTCACCCCCACTCTGACCACTCACCCCCCTACTCTGCCCACTGACCCCCCCAACTCTTCCCCCTGACCCCCTCTCTGCCCCCTCACCCCCACTCTCCTGCCCCCTCACCCCCACTCTGACTACTGACCCCCACTCTGACTACTGACCCCCCACTCTGACATACTGACCCCCACTCTGACCACTGACCCCCACACTCTGCCCCTGACCCTGCTCTGACCACTGACCCCCAATCTGCCCACTGACCCCCCTACTCTGCCCACTGACCCCCCCAACTCTGCCCCTCACCCCCACCCTCTGCCCACTGACCCCCACTCTGACCACTGACCCCCACTCTGACCACTGACCCCCACTCTGCCCACTGACCCCCACTCTGCCCACTCACCCCCTCCTGCCCCTGACCCTGCTCTGCCCACTGACCCCCACTCTGCCCCTGACCCTGCTCTGCCCACTGACCCCCCACTCTGCCCACTCACCCCCACTCTGACCACTGACCCCCACTCTGACCACTGACCCCCCAACTCTGCCCCCTGAACCCCTCTCTGCCCCCCTCACCCCCCACTCTGACCACTGACCCCACTCTGACCACTGACCCCCACTCTGCCCCTGACCCTGCGCTGACCACTCACCCCCACTCTGACCACCTCACCCCCCAACTCTGTCCACTGACCCCCCAACTCTGCCCACTGACCCCCACTCTGACTACTGACCCCACTCTGACCACAGACCCCCACTCTGACCACTGACCCTGCTCTGACCACTCACCCCCACTCTGACCACTCACCCCCCTACTCTGACCACTGACCCCCCAACTCTTCCCCCCTGACCCACCTCTCTGCCCCCTCACCCCCACTCTGCCCACTGACCCCCACTCTGACCACTCACCCCCACTCTGACCACAGACCCCCACATGACCACTGACCCCCCAACTCTGCCCCCTGAACCCCTCTCTGCCCTCACCTCCACTCTGACCACTGACCCCCACTCTGCCCCTGACCCCACTCTGACCACTGACCCCCACTCTGCCCTGACCCTGCTCTGACCACTCACCCCCACTCTGACCACTCACCCCCCCAACTCTGACCACTGACCCCCAACTCTTCCCCCTGAACCCCTCTCTGCCCCCTCACCCCCACTTTGCCCACTGACCCCCACTCTGACCACTGACCCCCACTCTGCCCCTGACCCTGCTCTGACCTCTCACCCCACTCTGCCCACTCACCCCCACTCTCTGCCCACTGACCCCCCCAACTCTTCCCCTGACCCCCTCTCTGCCCCCTCACCCCCACTCTGCCCACTACCCCCACTCTGACTACTGACCCCCACTCTGCCACTGACCCCCTCTGGCCCCTGACTCTGCTCTGACCACTGACCCCAATCTGCCACTGACCCCCCACTACTGCCCATGACCCCCCACTTGCCCACTGACCCCACTCTGCCCCTGACCCTGCTCTGACCACTCACCCCTCACTCTGCCCACTGACCCCCACTCTTCCCACTGACCCCCCTCTCCCCCCACCCCTACTCTGCCCCCTCACCCCACTCTGCCCACTGACCCCACTCTGACCACTGACCCCCACTCTGACCACTACCCCCACTATGACCACTCACCCCCAACTCTCACCACTGACCCCCACTCTACCCTGACCCCCTCTCTGCCCCTCACCCCCACTCTGACCACTGACCCCCACTCTGCCCTGACCCGCCTCTGACCACTGACCCCCACTCTGCCCCTGACCCTGCTCTGACCACTGACCCCCAATCTGCCCACTGACCCCCTACTCTGCCCACTGACCCCCCAACTCTTCCCCTCACCACCACTCTGCCCACTGACCCCCACTCTGCCCTCACCCCCACTCTGACCACTGACCCCCACTCTGACCACTACCCCCACTCTGCCCACTGACCCCCACTCTCCCCCTCACCCTCTCTGCCCCCTCACCCACACTCTGCCCACTGACCCTGCTTGCCCACTCATCATCTGCCCACTCACCCCCACTCTCTGCCACTCACCCCCTCTCTGACCCTGACCCCCACTCTGCCCACTACCCCCTCTCTGCCCACTCACCCCCACTCTGCCCACTGACCATGCTCGCCACTGACCTGCTGGCCACACCCCTCACACTGCCCCTGACCCTGCTTTGCCACTCACCCTCACCTCCCTGCTGAACCACTGACCCCACACTGCCCACTGACCTGCCTGCACAACCCTGCTCTGCCACTCACCCCCCTCTGCCCTGACCCCCCTCTGCTCACTGACTCGCCCATCATCCCTCTCTGCCCACTCCTCTTTTCACACTACTCTGCCCTGACCCCCACTCTGACCACTACCCCCCACTCTGACCACTCACCCCCCTACTCTGCCCCTGACCCCCAACTCTTCCCCTGACCCCCTCTCTGCCCTCACCCCGCCACCCTCTGCCGCCCTCACCCCCTCTGACCCCCACTGACCCCCACTCTGACTACTGACCCCCACTCTGACCCTGACCCCACTCTGACCACTGACCCCACTTGCCCCTGACCCTGCTCTGACCACTGACCCCAATCTGCCACTCACCCCCCACTCTGCCACTGACCCCCAACTCTGCCCCCTACCCCACTCTGCCCCTACCCCCACTTGCCCACTGACCCCCACTCTGCCACTGACCCCACTCTGCCCCTGACCCTGCCATGACTCTTCCCCACCCCTCTGCCCTCACCCCCTCTTGCCCACTGACCCCCCCCACTCTCCCCTGACCCCCTCTCTGCCCACTCACCCCCCTCTGCCCACTACCCCCTCTGACACTACCCCCACTCTGCCACTGACCTCACTCTGCCCCTGACCTGCTCGGACCACTGACCCCCATCTGCCCACTGACCCTCCTACTCGCCCCAACTTGACTCCCCATACCCCTCCCACTGACCCCACTCTGCCCATACCCTGCTCTGACCACTCACCCCCAACTCTGCCACTGACCCCCAACTCTTCCCCCTGAAACCCCTCTCTGCCCCCTCACCCCCACTTGCCCCTACCCCCACTCTGCCACTGACCCCCACTTGCCCTGACCCCCTCTGACCACTACCCCACTTCTGCCCACTGACCCTGCTTTGCCCACTCATCATGCTCTGCCCACTCACCCCCACTCTCTGCCCACTCACCCCCTCTCTGCTCCCTGACCCCTCTCTGCCCACTCACCCCTCTCTGCCCACTCACCCCACTCTGCCCACTGACCATGCTCTGCCCACTGACCCTGCTCGGCCCACTGACCCTCACACTGCCCACTGACCCTGCTTTGCCCACTCACCCCTCACACTCACCCTGCTCGAACCACTGACCCCTCACACTGCCCACTGACCATGCTCTGCCCACTAAACCCTGCTCTGCCCAGTCACCCCCGCTCTGCCCGCTGACCCCGCTCTGCTCACTGACTCTGCCCACTCATCCCTGCTCTGCCCACTCATTTTTCACACTACTCTGCCCCTGACCCCCACTCTGACCACTCACCCCCACTCTGACCACTCACCCCCCTACTCTGCCCATGACCCCCAACTCTTCCCCTGACCCCCTCTCTGCCCCTCACCCCCACTCTGCCCCTCACCCCCACTCTGACTACTGACCCCCACTCTGACTACTGACCCCCACTCTGACTACTGACCCCCACTCTGACCACTGACCCCCACTCTGCCCCTGACCCTGCTCTGACCACTGACCCCCAATCTGCCCACTGACCCCCCTACTCTGCCCACTGACCCCCCAACTCTGCCCCCTCACCCCACTCTGCCACTGACCCCCACTCTGACCACTGACCCCCACTCTGACCACTGACCCCCACTCTGCCCACTGACCCCCACTCTGCCCACTGACCCCCCAACTCTTCCCCCTAACCCCTCTCTGCCCCCTCACCCACACTCTGCCCACTGACCCTGCTCTGCCCACTCATCCTGCTCTGCCCACTCACCCCCACTCTCTGCCCACTCACCCCCTCTCTGCTCACTCACCCCCTCTCTGCCCACTCACCCCCACTCTGTCCACTGACCATGCTCTGCCCACTGACCCTGCTCGGCCCACTGACCCCTCACACTGCCCACTGACCCTGCTCTGCCCACTCACCCTCACACTCACCCTGCTCGGCCCACTGACCCCTCACACTGCCCACTGACCATGCTCTGCCCACTAAACCCTGCTCTGACCACTCACCCCCCAACTCTGACCACTGACCCCCAACTCTTCCCCCTGAACCCCTCTCTGCCCCCTCACCCCACTTTGCCCACTGACCCCCACTCTGACCACTGACCCCCACTATGCCCCTGACCCGTCTGACCACTCACCCCCACTCTGACCACTCACCCCCTACTCTGCCCACTGACCCCAACTCTTCCCCCTGACCCCCTCTCTGCCCCCTCACCCCACTCTGCCCACTGACCCCACTCTGACTACTGACCCCACTCTGACCACTGACCCCACTCTGCCCCTGACTCTGCTCTGACCACTGACCCCCAATCTGCCCACTGACCCCCCTACTCTGCCCATTGACCCCCCCAACTCTGCCCACTGACCCCCACTCTGCCCCTGACCCTGCTCTGACCACTCACCCTCAACTCTGCCCACTGACCCCCCAACTCTTCCCCCTGACCCCCTCTCTGCCCCCTCACCCCCACTCTGCCCCCTCACCCCCACTCTGCCCACTGACCCCCACTCTGACCACTGACCCCCACTCTGACCACTGACCCCCACTATGACCACTCACCCCCCTACTCTCACCACTGACCCCCCAACTCTTCCCCCTGACCCCTCTCTGCCCCCTCACCCCCACTCTGACCACTGACCCCACTCTGCCCCTGACCCTGCTCTGACCACTGACCCCACTCTGCCCCTGACCCTGCTCTGACCACTGACCCCCAATCTGCCCACTGACCCCCCTACTCTGCCCACTGACCCCCCAACTCTTCCCCTCACCACCACTTGCCCAATGACCCCCACTCTGCCCCCTCACCCCCACTCTGACCACTGACCCCCACTCTGACCACTAACCCCACTCTGCCCACTGACCCCCCAACTCTTCCCCCTCACCCCTCTCTGCCCCCTCACCCACACTCTGCCCACTGACCCTGCTTTGCCCACTCATCATGCTCTGCCACTCACCCCCACTCTCTGCCCACTCACCCCCTCTCTGCTCCCTGACCCCTCTCTGCCCACCACACCCCCTCTCTGCCATCACCCCCACTCTGCCCATGACCATGCTCTGCCACTGACCCTGCTCGGCCCACTGACCCTCACACTGCCCACTGACCCTGCTTTGCCCACTCACCCCTCACACTCACCTGCTCGAACCACTGACCCCTCACACTGCCCACTGACCATGCTCTGCCCACTAAACCCTGCTCTGCCCAGTCACCCCCGCTCTGCCCGCTGACCCCCGCTCTGCTCACTGACTCTGCCCACTCATCCCTGCTCTGCCCACTCATTTTTCACACTACTCTGCCCCTGACCCCCACTCTGACCACTCACCCCCACTCTGACCACTCACCCCCCTACTCTGCCCACTGACCCCCCAACTCTTCCCCCTGACCCCCTCTCTGCCCCTCACCCCCACTCTGCCCCTCACCCCCACTCTGACTACTGACCCCCACTCTGACTACTGACCCCCACTCTGACTACTGACCCCCACTCTGACCACTGACCCCCACTCTGCCCCTGACCCTGCTCTGACCACTGACCCCCAATCTGCCCACTGACCCCCCTACTCTGCCCACTGACCCCCAACTCTCGCCACCCTCACCCACCCACTCTGCCACTGACCCCCTCTACCACTGACCACTGCCCTCCCCACTCTGACCCTGACTGACCCCCACTCCTTTCCCCACTGACCCCCACTCTGCCCACTCTCGCACCCCCCAACTCTTCCCCTGAACCCCCTCTCTGCCCCCTCACCCACACTCTGCCCACTGACCCTTGCTCTGCCCCACTCATGCCTGCCTCTGCCCACTCACCCCCACTCTCTGCCCACTCACCCCCCTCTGCCACTACCCCCATCTCTGCCCACTCACCCCCACTCTGTCCCACCTGACCATGCTCTGCCCACTGACCCTGCTCGCCCCCCACTGACCCCTCACACTGACCACTGACCCTGCTTCCTGACCCCTCTCCCCTCACACTCACCCTGCTCGGCCCACACTGACCCCTCACACTGCCCACTTGACCATGCTCTGCCCACTAAACCCTGCTCTGACCACTCACCCCCCAACTCTGACCACTGACCCCAACTCTTCCCCTGAACCCCCTCTCTGACCCCCTGACACCCCCACTTGCCACTGACCCCCCACTCTGACCACTGACCCCCACTATGCCCCTGACCCTCTCTCTGCCACCTCACCCCCACTTACTGACCCACTACACTACCCCACTTCCACCTCTACCTCTCCCCACCTGACCCACCCCATACTCTTCCCCTGACCCCCTCTCTGCCCCCTCACCCCTACTCTGCCCACTACCCCCACTCTGACACTGACCCCACTCGACTCTGACCCACTCTGACTGACCCCCACTCTGCCCCTGACTCTGCTCTGACCACTGACCCCCAATCTGCCCACTGACCCCCTACTCTGCCCATTGACCCCCCAACTCTGCCCACTGACCCCCACTCTGCCCCTGACCCTGCTCTGACCACTCACCCCTCAACTCTGCCCACTGACCCCCCAACTCTTCCCCTGACCCCCTCTCTGCCCCCTCACCCCCACTCTGCCCCCTCACCCCCACTCTGCCCACTGACCCCCACTCTGACCACTGACCCCCACTCTGACCACTGACCCCCACTATGACCACTCACCCCCCTACTCTCACCACTGACCCCCCAACTCTTCCCCCTGACCCCTCTCTGCCCCCTCACCCCCACTCTGACCACTGACCCCCACTCTGCCCCTGACCCTGCTCTGACCACTGACCCCCACTCTGCCCCTGACCCTGCTCTGACCACTGACCCCCAATCTGCCCACTGACCCCCCTACTCTGCCCACTGACCCCCCAACTCTTCCCCCTCACCACCACTCTGCCCAATGACCCCCACTCTGCCCCCTCACCCCCACTCTGACCACTGACCCCCACTCTGACCACTAACCCCCACTCTGCCCACTGACCCCCCAACTCTTCCCCCTCACCCCCTCTCTGCCCCCTCACCCACACTCTGCCCACTGACCCTGCTTTGCCCATCATCATGCTCTGCCCACTCACCCCCACTCTCTGCCCACTCACCCCCTCTCTGCTCCCTGACCCCCTCTCTGCCCACTCACCCCCTCTCTGCCCACTCACCCCCACTCTGCCCATTGACCATGCTCTGCCCACTGACCCTGCTCGGCCCACTGACCCCTCACACTGCCCACTGACCCTGCTTTGCCCACTCACCCCTCACACTCACCCTGCTCGAACCACTGACCCCTCACACTGCCCACTGACCATGCTCTGCCACTAAACCCTGCTCTGCCCAGTCACCCCCGCTCTGCCCGCTGACCCCCGCTCTGCTCACTGACTCTGCCCACTCATCCCTGCTCTGCCCACTCATTTTTCACACTACTCTGCCCCTGACCCCCACTCTGACCACTCACCCCCACTCTGACCACTCACCCCCCTACTCTGCCCACTGACCCCCCAACTCTTCCCCCTGACCCCCTCTCTGCCCCTCACCCCCACTCTGCCCCCTCACCCCCCTCTGACTACTGACCCCCACTCTGACTACTGACCCCCACTCTGACTACTGACCCCCACTCTGACCACTGACCCCCACTCTGCCCCTGACCCTGCTCTGACCACTGACCCCCAATCTGCCCACTGACCCCCCTACTCTGCCCACTGACCCCCCAACTCTGCCCCTCACCCCCACTCTGCCCACTGACCCCCACTCTAACCACTGACCCCCCACTCTGACCACTGACCCCCACTCTGCCCACTGACCCCCACTCTGCCCACTCACCCCCTCTCTGCCCTGACCCTGCTCTGCCCACTGACCCCCACTCTGCCCCTGACCCTGCTCTGCCCACTGACCCCCACTCTGCCCACTCACCCCCACTCTGACCACTGACCCCCACTCTGACCACTGACCCCCCAACTCTGCCCCTGAACCCCTCTCTGCCCCCTCACCCCCACTCTGACCACTGACCCCACTCTGACCACTGACCCCCACTCTGCCCCTGACCCTGCTCTGACCACTCACCCCCACTCTGACCACTCACCCCCCAACTCTGCCCACTGACCCCCAACTCTGCCCACTGACCCCCACTCTGACTACTGACCCCCACTCTGACCACAGACCCCCACTCTGACCACTGACCCTGCTCTGACCACTCACCCCCACTCTGACCACTCCACCCCCTACTCTGACCACTGACCCCCCAACTCTTCCCCCTGACCCCCTCTCTGCCCCCTCACCCCCACTCTGCCCACTGACCCCCACTCTGACCACTCACCCCCACTCTGACCACAGACCCCCACTCTGACCACTGACCCCCCAACTCTGCCCCCTGAACCCCTCTCTGCCCTCACCTCCACTCTGACCACTGACCCCCACTCTGCCCCTGACCCCACTCTGACCACTGACCCCCACTCTGCCCCTGACCCTGCTCTGACCACTCACCCCCACTCTGACCACTCACCCCCCCAACTCTGACCACTGACCCCCAACTCTTCCCCTGAACCCCTCTCTGCCCCCTCACCCCCACTTTGCCCACTGACCCCCACTCTGACCACTGACCCCCACTCTGCCCCTGACCCTGCTCTGACCTCTCACCCCCACTCTGACCACTCACCCCCCTACTCTGCCCACTGACCCCCCCAACTCTTCCCCCTGACCCCCTCTCTGCCCCCTCACCCCCACTCTGCCCACTGACCCCCACTCTGACTACTGACCCCCACTCTGACCACTGACCCCCACTCTGCCCCTGACTCTGCTCTGACCACTGACCCCCAATCTGCCCACTGACCCCCTACTCTGCCCATTGACCCCCCAACTCTGCCCACTGACCCCCACTCTGCCCCTGACCCTGCTCTGACCACTCACCCCTCTACTCTGCCCACTGACCCCCCAACTCTTCCCCCTGACCCCCTCTCTGCCCCCTCACCCCCACTCTGCCCCCTCACCCCCACTCTGCCACTGACCCCCACTCTGCCCACTGACCCCCACTCTGACCACTGACCCCCACTCTGACCACTGACCCCCACTATGACACACTCACCCCCCTACTCTCACCACTGACCCCCCAACTCTTACCCCTGACCCCCTCTCTGCCCCCTCACCCCCACTCTGACCACTGACCCCCACTCTGCCCCTGACCCTGCTCTGACCACTGACCCCCACTCTGCCCCTGACCCTGCTCTGACCACTGACCCCCAATCTGCCCACTGACCCCCCTACTCTGCCCACTGACCCCCCAACTCTTCCCCCTCACCACCACTCTGCCCACTGACCCCCACTCTGCCCCCTCACCCCCACTCTGACCACTGACCCCCACTCTGACCACTAACCCCCACTCTGCCCCCTCACCCCCACTCTGACCACTGACCCCCACTCTGCCCCTGACCCTGCTCTGACCACTCACCCCTCAACTCTGCCCACTGACCCCCCAACTCTTCCCCTGACCCCTCTCTGCCCCCTCACCCCCACTCTGCCCCCTCACCCCCACTCTGCCCACTGACCCCCACTCTGACCACTGACCCCCACTCTGACCACTGACCCCCACTATGACCACTCACCCCCTACTCTCACCACTGACCCCCCAACTCTTCCCCCTCACCCCCTCTCTGCCCCCTCACCCACACTCTGCCCACTGACCCTGCTTTGCCCACTCATCATGCTCTGCCCACTCACCCCCACTCTCTGCCCACTCACCCCCTCTCTGCTCCCTGACCCCCTCTCTGCCCACTCACCCCCTCTCTGCCCACTCACCCCCACTCTGCCCACTGACCATGCTCTGCCCACTGACCCTGCTCGGCCCACTGACCCCTCACACTGCCCACTGACCCTGCTTTGCCCACTCACCCCTCACACTCACCCTGCTCGAACCACTGACCCTCACACTGCCCACTGACCATGCTCTGCCCACTAAACCCTGCTCTGCCCAGTCACCCCCGCTCTGCCCGCTGACCCCCGCTCTGCTCACTGACTCTGCCCACTCATCCCTGCTCTGCCCACTCATTTTTCACACTACTCTGCCCCTGACCCCCACTCTGACCACTCACCCCCACTCTGACCACTCACCCCCCTACTCTGCCCACTGACCCCCCAACTCTTCCCCCTGACCCCCTCTTTTGCCCCTCACCCCCACTCTGCCCCCTCACCCCCACTCTGACTACTGACCCCCACTCTGACTACTGACCCCCACTCTGACTACTGACCCCCACTCTGACCACTGACCCCCACTCTGCCCCTGACCCTGCTCTGACCACTGACCCCCAATCTGCCCACTGACCCCCCTACTCTGCCCACTGACCCCCCAACTCTGCCCCCTCACCCCCACTCTGCCCACTGACCCCCACTCTGACCACTGACCCCCACTCTGACCACTGACCCCCACTCTGCCCACTGACCCCCACTCTGCCCACTGACCCCCCAACTCTTCCCCTGACCCCCTCTCTGCCCCTCACCCACACTCTGCCCACTGACCCTGCTCTGCCCACTCATCCTGCTCTGCCCACTCACCCCCACTCTCTGCCCACTCACCCCCTCTCTGCTCACTCACCCCCTCTCTGCCCACTCACCCCCACTCTGTCCACTGACCATGCTCTGCCCACTGACCCTGCTCGGCCCACTGACCCCTCACACTGCCCACTGACCCTGCTCTGCCCACTCACCCCTCACACTCACCCTGCTCGGCCCACTGACCCCTCACACTGCCCACTGACCATGCTCTGCCCACTAAACCCTGCTCTGCCCAGTCACCCCCGCTCTGCCCGCTGAACCCTGCTCTGCTCACTGACTCTGCCCACTCACCCCTGCTCTGCCCACTCATTTTTCCCACTAACCCCTGCTGTGCCTACTGACCCCTGCTCTGCCCAATCACTCTGCCCACTAACCCCTGCTCTGCCCACTGACCCCCGCTCTCACCCTGCTCTGCCCACTGACCCCCCAATCCTGCTCACTGACCCTGCTCTGCCCATTGACCCCCCACTCTGCCCACTCACCCCCGCTCTGCCCACTCACCCTGCTCTGACCCCCCCCCTCTGGCTACTGACCATGCCCACTCACCCCAGCTCTGCCCACAGACCCCAGCTCTGCCTACTGACCCTGCTCTGACTACTGATTATGCCCACTGACCCCTGCTCTGCCCAATGACTGTGCCCACTAACTCCTGCTCTGCCCACTCATCCCCCACTCTGCCCACTCACCCCCGCTTTGCCCACTGACCCCCAGCTCATCGGTTTCCCAGCCAACGACAGGTCCTGTCCTGGAAGCTACAAGACAGGTGGAGCGAGCCGCCGGAGGGTAAGTATCCTCACTGAGGTTTTTATCACCATGAAGTTGCAGGGGGGAGGGAGGGTGCTGGCCCAGAGGGAGGGGGGCCGCACAGAGTGGAGGCCCAGAGGGACGGCGGCCGCGGGGAGCGGAGGGGGTCAGGAGGAGCGCCTACATTCCTGCCCCCCATATCCATCCTGCCCCCCCGACACCATCCTGCCCCCCCAACTCCATCCCGCACCCCCACCACCATCCTGCCCCCCCCCCGCCGCCTCCATCCTGCCCTGCCGTCTCCATTCTGCCTCGCTCGGTCCATCCTGCGCCACTCACCTCCATCCTGCCCCTCCGGCTCCATCCTGCCCCTCCGGCTCCATCCTGCCCCGCCGCCTCCGTCCTGCCCCGCCGCCTCCATCCTGCCCCGCCACCTCCATCCTGCCCCGCCCCCCCATCCTGCTCCCCCCCCCATCCTGCTCCGCCACCCACCATCCTGCCCTGCTCGCTCCATCCTCACCCCCGCTGTTCTTGCTCCGCCGGCTCCATCCTGCCCTCCCGCTTGCTCCATCCTGCCCCACTTCCTCCATTCTGCTCATCTGGCTCCATCCTGCTCCTCCCGCTCCATCCTGCTCAATCCTGCCCCTTCGGCTTCATCCTGCTCCTCCGGCTCCATCCTGCCCCGCTCGATCCATCCTGTGCCCACTCACCCCTGCTCTGCCCACTCATTTTTCCCACTAACCCCTGCTGTGCCTACTAACTGGGCCCACTGACCCCTGCTCTGCCCAATCACTCTGCCCACTAACCCCTGCTCTGACCACTGACCCCCGCTCTCACCCTGCTCTGCCCACTGACCCCCCAATCCTGCTCACTGACCCTGCTCTGCCCATTGACACCCTGCTCTGCCCACTCACCCCCTCCTCTGGCTACTGACCATGCCCACTGACCCCCGCTCTGCCCACTGACCCCCGCTCTGCCCACTTACCCCCCCTCTGGCTACTGACCATGCCCACTGACCCCAGCTCTGCCCACAGACCCCAGATCTGCCTACTGACCCTGCTCTGACTACTGATTATGCCCACTGACCCCTGCTCTGCCCAATGACTGTGCCCACTAACCCCTGCTCTGCCCATTGATCCTCCACTCTGCCCACTCACCCCCGCTTTGCCCACTGACCCCAAGCTGATCGGATTCCCAGCCAACGACAGGTCCTGTCCTGGAAGCTACAAGACAGGTGGAGCGAGCCGCCAGAGGGTAAGTATCCTCACTGAGGTTTGTTTTTTTTATTATCACCATGAAGGAGCGGGGGGAAGGGGGGTGTGCAGGCTTCATCCTCTTTCCCCCGCCTTCATCCTGTTTCCCCCGGCTCCATCCTGCCCCACTCGCTCCATTCTGACCCCCCAACACAATCCTGCCCCCCCTCCCCTCCTCAGCTGATCGCTTTCCCAGGCAACAACAGGTCCTAAAAGCCTGTAGGACCTAGAAGGCGGAGGTGGAGCGACCCGCCGGACAGGTGAGTATCCTCACTGAGGATTTTTTTACTTTTACTGTGGACGACCGGGGGCCAGGAGAAGTGGGGGACCGCGGTGACCGCAGTATTGCCATATACCATAGTGCTGCTATACATGTGCCGTAATGTACGGCCATATACCATAGTGCTGCTATACATGTGCTGTAATGTACGGCCATATACCATAGTGCTGCTATACATGTACTGTAATACACCGCCATATACCATAGCACTGCTATACATGTACTGTAATGTACCGCCATATACTATAGTGCTGCTATACATTTACTATAATGTACCGCCATATACCATAGTGCTGCTATACATGTGCTGTAATTACCACCATATACCATCGTACTGCTATATATATATATATATATATATATATATATATATATATTTATATATATATGTACTTCACTCATGTTGACTTAACAAGTTCTGTCAGTCACAGTATGTCAACTACATACATATTCTACACTACCCGATTCTTTACAATCGGCCCGCCATATATAAAAGCCGAAGCCACTTCCGTCTTCAAGTGACAATAATTACGTCACCGGACGCAAGTGCCTTGGGCACTACACCCGCTCAGGGTGGACCAAGATGCCGGCCGTAAGCACAGCGGGACTCAGCCAGCCCCGCCACGCTTACAGCCGCCCCAACACTGCCCAAAACACCCACACATCACGGTTGTCTCCCGTCCGCCACACACCACTTCGGGAGACGACCGCCATTACCTGCGGCTGCTTTCACAAATCCTGGCTCCTCCCCCTCACTTCCGGCGCCCAGGGCTGCGCAATGGCAGCCGCATGGATCACCCTCCACTCCTGCACTGCCACCAGCCTCCGGGGCTCAGTCCTCTGCCGGACGGCAGGAGTCCAAGTGGCCCCGGGGATACGGACACCGCTGCTGTGCAGCCTACACCGAGAGAGAGATGTATGATGCAGCCTGTAGGAGGAGGAGAGGTGGCGTCATGTCGCCCCTCCACCCTCCCTGTCCTCTGCCTCAGCCTCCCTGTCCTCTGCCCTCCAGCCTCCCCTGTCCTCTACCCTCCAGCCTCCCCTGTCCTCTGCCCTCCAGCCTCCCCTGTCCTCTGCCCTCCAGCCTCCCCTGTCCTCTGCCCTCCAGCCTCCCCTGTCCTCTGTCCTCCAGCCTCCCTGTCCTCTGCCCTCCAGCCTCCCCTGTCCTCTGCCCTCCAGCCTCCCCTGTCCTCTGCCCTCCAGCCTACCCTGTCCTCTACCCTCCAGCCTCCCCTCTCCTCCTCCCCTCCTCCAGCCTCCCCTCTCCTCTGCCCTCCAGCCTCCCCTCTCCTCACCCCTCCAGCCTCCGCTCTCTTCACCCCTCCATATGCAATGTACAGTATGTGTATATATGTGTGTGTATGTAGCCACTTCCGTCACTTTCTCCGCACTTCCGTCACTTTGTCCGCACTTCCGTCACTTTGTCCGCACTTCCGTCACTTTCTACACACACATACACATACACACACACACAAACACACACACACTCCGCTATTCTTACCACTGCCCCTGCGTCCGCCGCCTGGATCCTCAGTCGACATCTCGCCGCCCCCGAACTACTGGATTCAATATAGCGTCCAAGAAGTCTCTCCAAACTTCCCGGACATATTGGATCCAGTCGTCTGCGGCCGCCAACATACTTTCTCCAAGATGGCGTCCGGGAAGTCTCCCCAGACTTCCCAGACCCAATAGTCGATCCAGTCGTCCGGGGCCGGCGACATTTCAACTCAGGATCCACGTGCCGGGAAGACGCAGGCCCGGTGGTAAGTATAGCGAAGTGTGTGTATGTGTATGTGTCTGCTGACCACTCTGCCCACGGCGCTGCACTGACCACTCTGCCCACGGCGCTGCGCTGACCACTCTGCCCACGGCACTGCGCTGACCACTCTGCCCACGGCGCTGCGCTGACCACTCTACCCATGCCGCTGCGCTGACCACTCTGCCCACGCCGCTGCGCTGACCACTCTGCCCACACCGCTGCGCTGACCACTCTGCCCACGCCGCTGCGCTGACCACTCTGCCCACGCCGCTGCGCTGGCCACTCTGCTCACACCGCTGCGCTGACCACTCTGCCCACGCCACTGCGCTGACCACTCTGCCCACGCCACTGCACTGACCACTGTGCCCATGACGCTGCGCTGACCAATCTCACCGCACTCACTGCTAACCACTGATCCACCACACTCACTGCTAACCACTGAGCTACCGCACTCACTGCTAACCACTGAGCCACTGCACTCACTGCTAACCACTGAGCCACCGCACTCACTGCTAACCACTGAGCCACCGCACTCACTGCTAATGACTGAGCCACCGCACTCACTGCTAACGACTGAGCCACCACACTCACTGCTAACGACTGAGCCACCGCACTCACTGCTAACCACTGAGCCACCGCACTCACTGCTAACCACTGAGCCACTGCACTCACTGCTAACCACTGAGCCACCGCGCAGTGCTAACCACTGAGCCACCGCCCAGTGATAACCACTCAGCCACCGCGCAGTGCTAAGCACTGACCCACCGCGCTGTGCTAACCACTCAGCCACCGCGCAGTGCTAACCACTGAGCCACCGTATACAGTGCTAACCACTGAGTCACCATATACAGTGCTAACCACTGAGCCACCGTATACAGTGCTAACCACTGAGCCACCATATACTGTGCTAACCACTGAGCCACCATATACAGTGCTAACCACTGAGCCACCATATACAGTGCTAACCACTGAGCCACCATACAGTGCTAACCACTGAGCCACCGTATACAGTGCTAACCACTGAGCCACCGTATACAGTGCTAACCACTGAGCCACCATATACTGTGCTAACCACTGAGCCACCATACAGTGCTAACCACTGAGCCACCATACAGTGCTAACCACTGAGCCACCGTATACAGTGCTAACCACTGAGCCACCGTATACAGTGCTAACCACTGAGCCACCATATACAGTGCTAACCACTGAGCCACCATATACAGCGCTAACCACTGAGCCACCATATACAGTGCTAACCACTGAGCCACCATATACAGTGCTAACCACTGAGCCACCATATACAGTGCTAACCACTGAGCCACCGTATACAGTGCTAACCACTGAGCCACCATATTTCAGTGCTAACCACTGAGCCACCATATACAGTGCTAACCACTGAGCCACCATATACAGTGCTAACCACTGAGCCACCGTATACAGTGCTAACCACTGAGCCACCGTATACAGTGCTAACCACTGAGCCACCATACAGTGCTAACCACTGAGCCACCGTATACAGTGCTAACCACTGAGCCACCATATACTGTGCTAACCACTGAGCCACCATATACAGTGCTAACCACTGAGCCACCATATACAGTGCTAACCACTGAGCCACCATATACAGTGCTAACCACTGAGCCACCATATACAGAGCTAACCACTGAGCCACCATATACAGTGCTAACCACTGAGCCACCATATACAGTGCTAACCACTGAGCCACCGTATACAGTGCTAACCACTGAGCCACCATATACAGTGCTAACCACTGAGCCATCATATACAGTGCTAACCACTGAGCCACCATATACAGTGCTAACCACTGAGCCAGCATATACAGAGCTAACCACTGAGCCACCATATACAGAGCTAACCACTGAGCCACCATATACAGTGCTAACCACTGAGCCACCGTATACAGTGCTAACCACTGAGCCACCATATACAGTGCTAACCACTGAGCCACCATATACAGTGCTAACCACTGAGCCACCATATACAGTGCTAACCACTGAGCCACCATATACAGTGCTAACCACTGAGCCACCATATACAGAGCTAACCACTGAGCCACCATATACAGTGCTAACCACTGAGCCACCATATACAGTGCTAACCACTGAGCCACCGTATACAGTGCTAACCACTGAGCCACCATATACAGTGCTAACCACTGAGCCACCGCGCAGTGCTAACCACTGAGCCACCATATACAGTGCTAACCACTGAGCCACCATATACAGTGCTAACCACTGAGCCACCATACAGTGCTAACCACTGAGCCACCATATACAGTGCTAACCACTGAGCCACCGCGCAGTGCTAACCACTGAGCCACCTCTATACACACAATTCATTTCACCGCACTCCCATATTAGTAAATCCCTCTCCCTCTCTCCTCTAAGTGAGGCGCCAAGCTCATTGGTCGGCCACAGCACACACCGACCAATCAGCTTTGCGCCTCCCTTCCTATTCAGATACATGGAGGACTTTGAGTTTCAAATTTACCGCTGTAAGTGAGGCGCGAAGCTCATTGTTCGGCGCCAGCACACAGCGACCAATGACCTTCACGCCTCACTTACACCACTAAATTTCAAACTCAAAGTCCTCCAAGTATCTCAATGGCCAGTGAGGCGCTTCTCTCATTATACTCATGACAGTAGCAACATTAACCCCTTACATTCCGTTTTATCTGTAATTTCTATAACACAGTGTGTAGTTGTACTGCCACTACAAAGTTAACCCCTTCTATACCATTTCTCCCTTAACTCCATACTTTGTAGTCTCTATTACTACTCCCAGTAGAAACATTAACCCCTTATATTCCATTATTGCTGTTATTTCTATTACACAGTGTATAGTTGTAATCACACTGCGAAATTAACCCATTATATACCAGTTCAGCATTAACTGCATATTTGGTAGTGTTTATAACTACTGCCACTGCTACATTAACCCCTTGAACACCATTTTGGATATAATTTCCAGCGCTGAGTCTGTTGTGGGAGTGCCTGTGGGACATTAACTCCTTCAATAACATTTTTGATATCATTATAAGTTCCTACTCTGTTATAGTCCTGTTAGTCGGACATTAACTCTTTCTACACCTCCACTATATTGCTACCCTCACAGTTTTCCCTACATCGCCTACTTAGTCATATATCTGGTGTTTAAGTCTATTATTTACAACTCTTAAAAATATTATATACAGATTCTAGACTCCCGATTCTTTAGAATCGGGCTCACAGCTAGTCTCTAATAACAAGGCAAGAATGAACTGAAAACAATAGATAATGTAGGATGTTATGATTACAAGCATGAATATTTAGAATAGATTTGCAGAATCCAATCAGTTTACAGCTATTAATAACCAATGAATAGTTATGTTTAATATTTTGTAACCAATCAATGAAAGATCTTATTCTAGGGTAACCACCCAGAATTGTCTGCATAAATTTCATTTGTTTTCTTAGGTAAATTCAAAATCTCTTAGCATGTGTCAGCGTCTGTACTCCTTGCTCCACGCATGCATTATTTAATTTGTCTGCAGACCGATAGAAATAGGAAGTGTGTCAAACCTTCACTAGGTAAGAAAATTCTTAATCTTAACCATCAACCATCTGTGTTGGTTCCATCTGGGGATATAGGTTGGTGGCTGCCAGATTCTGGTACAATACACAAGTGTATGGCCATAAAGGTTATTAGATATGAACTTGCTATAAACTTATATGTATACCTAAAAATATGTATGTAAAGGTTTATTGTGATGTACCCTCAGCTTGTACTGTATACATCTAATTCTACTTGCTAGGTGATTATTCTGTACTAGATGGTGGCCTGATTCTAACGCATTGGGTATTCTAGAATATGTAAATAGTTGACATACTGTGACTGACAAGGAACCCCAGAAAATAAAAAAATAAGAAATTAGTTTTTTTTAAAAAACGTACGGTTTTAAATCTTTTCCTCATATATCGCTTGTTAGCATGTGTGCATTATTGGTAGTAGCTGAGTGCTGCAGAGACAAATTTTCTACATATATATATATATATATATATATATATATATATATATATATATAGTAAATATGTATATATATGTATATACACAGACATATATTAATATACATTAAGAAATGTATGGATGATCCAGTGGCATGCTTCATAATCCTTTTATTGTGAGATTATAAAAACATCACAGCGCACAGGGGGTGCTGTTGGATGCGTTTCGGAGGAACTAGCCCCCTTAATAATAATAATATTAATAATAATAATAATAATAATAATAATAATAATAATAATAATAATAAAGCTTTATTTATATAGCGCCAACATATTCCACAGCGCTTTACAATGTAGGGTTAGAGTACAGAAAATATACAGTAAGTAATTACAGTAGAGAACAAATACAGTACAATAATTGGATACAAAACAATAAGCATAGAATCAATGTGAGAAAAAAAATACAATAACTAAAGCAAGAAATGAAGGTGACCCTGCTCAAAAGAGCTTACAATCTACAACGGGATAGGGGTTGCACAAGGTACAGGGGCTTATTGCACTGATGGTCCAGGCATCTTGAGGAAGTGGGGCATAGGGCTAAGCGTACATGGATGGTCATTATACAGTCTGTGTAGACCTTTTTGGTTTGGTGGAGTTTGTAGAGGAGTAATGTCCAGTGGGATAGCCCATTCACTGTCTACAGTACAATGGACTTATTAGGGAGTATGATAGGCCGCCTTAAAAAGATGCGTTTTTTAGGGATCGTCTGAAGCCATGCAAGTTGTGGATAGTCCTGATTTCTTTGGGTAAATCATCAGCAACATTCAAAATGAAAATACAGACATATATACAATTAAAAGAAGTGAACTCTCATGCACAGACAATACCAATCAGTGAAGGATCTTAACTATTTGTTTGCCTGACCCAGTGAATGACCCAGTATAGACACATAAATATATAATTTTATTTCTTTATAAAATGATGTTATTCTCAAGACTCTTTTTACGGAGCTACAATATGAATGGTAACTGGAGAGAGAGAAATTTATATAACTTTATTTCATATGACAATATAGTCCAATAACCCCATTAAGGGGAGTTCGGTTGAGGATTTTAATAGTAAATAAAGTATAAGACTCTAGATTTACATAGATAGGTCATATTGTTATTTTTCCTTTATTTTTATTTTTTATTTAGTTTTATTTGTTATTTTTATATATTTTTTGATTCATTATGTACGTTGTTTTACGTTTAATGTTTATTTATTTTTATTATGTGTATCTATTATATTTTGATTTTATGTGTGTAGTCTACAAATCACAATATACACCGTATATGTATTCCATGTATTTTATCCAGGCTGTGCATAAATATTGCAAAACCTCCCCCCCTTCCTTCAATTAGTAATATATTAATATACACACATTATTTATATATGTGAGTAAATATATATGTATACATGTGTTGCACATTGGCTGTTTTTAATCAGATGTTTATGTTTGGAAATTAAAGATAGCACACGTATGAGGCGAGTTGTGTGAGGTGATTTGTGCACATCTGTGTCTGTCTGTGTGGTGTGTGTGTCCCTGGGGTGTGTGTATGTGTGAGTCCCTGTGGGGTAAGTGCATGTGTCCCTATTGGGTGTGTATGTGTGTGTGTCCCTGTGGGGGGGGTCTGTGTGGTGTGTGTCTCTGTTGTGTGTGTCTCTTTGTGGTGTGTGTGTGTCCCTATGGGGTGAGTGCATGTGTCCCTATAGGGTGTGTATGTGTGTGTCCCTGTGGGGGGGTATGTGTGGTATGTGTGTATCTGTGTTGTGTGTGTCTCTTTGTGGTGTGTGTGTTTATTCCTGTGGGGTGAGTGCATGTGTTCCTATAGGGTGTGTATGTGTGTGTCCCTGTGGGGGGGTATGTGTGTATCTGTGTTGTGTGTGTCTCTTTGTGGTGTGTGTGTTTATTCCTGTGGGGTGAGTGCATGTGTCCCTATAGGGTGTGTATGTGTGTGTGTGTCTGTGGGGGGGTCTGTGTGGTGTGTGTGTTTCTCTTTGTGGTGTGTGTGTGTCCCTGTGAGGTGAGTGCATGTGTCCCTATAGGGTGGCTATGTGTGTGTGTCCTTGTGGGGGGGGGTCTGTGTTGTGTGTGTGTCTGTGTTGTGTGTGTCTCTTTATGGTGTGTGTGTGTTTGTTCGGGTGCGTGGTGAGTATCCAATGTTGGGGCTGCACCTTAGCGACTATACACTTTCTGTTACTCTTTGTGTGCGTGTGGTGTGTATACAAGTCCCCGTGCGTGGTGAATATCTCATGTTGGGGCCCCATGTTAGTGACTATATGCTGGTATGTACTGTTAGTCTTTGGCGCTATCATTAAGCCCCTCTCATTCATAACTGTCAACTGGTAACTGTCACTTTTTCCCAATTATGTAGATAGGGGCAAAATTGTTTGGTGAATTGGAATGCGCGGGGTTAAAATTTCGCCTCACAACATAGCCTATGACGCTCCCGGGGTCCAGACGTGTGACTGTGCAAAATTTTGTGGCTATAGCTGACAGCTGTCGATTTTCCTCCAACACTTTTCCATTCACTTTTTCCCAATTATGTAGATAGGGGCAAAATTGTTTGGTGAATTGGAATGCGCGGGGTTAAAATTTCGCCTCACATCATAGCCTATGACGCTCTCGGGGTCCAGACGTGTGACTGTGCAAAATTTTGTGGCTGTAGTTGTGACGGTGAAGATGCCAATCCCGGATATACATACATACATACACACACACACACACACACACACACACATACACACATTCAGCTTTATATATTAGATATAGACACACATATATATATGCCCAGCTCGGGCCACCAGGCACTGTTGGAGGTGCTCCGATGGATTTGCATGAATGATACAGAAATCAATGAAGTACAATAAAAGGAGATTAGTAATCTAGGTGGTATAATATGAAGAAAGATGTACAATCTATATATTCATAGACCGAGGATGAATCAGAAATATATAACACTACTCAAGGCTTTAATCGCTCGGTCAATTATTTATATATATATCACTCATATTCCAGTAATTTGGTTATTTAATGTACTAGCTGTGAGCCCGATGCAAATGCATCGGGATTCTAGAACGTGCATTAATTTGATTATAGTAGTTATAGCTGGTGTGAGGACTTTTCGGGGGGGTGTGAATAGTTTTTCGGGGGGTGTGAATAGTTTTTGGGGGGGTGCAATACTTTTTGGGGGGTCCAATACTTTTTTGGGGGGGTCCAATACTTTTGTGGGGGGGTCCAATACTTTAGGGGGGGTCCAATATGTTTTGGGGGGGTCCAATACTTTTTTTGGGGGGTCCAATACTTTTGGGGGGGGTCCAAAACTTTTGGGGGGTCCAATACTTTTTTGGGGGGTCCAATACTTTTGGGGGGGGTCCAATACTTTTTTTGGGGGGTCCAATACTTTTTTGGGGGGGTCCAATACTTTTGGGGGGGTCCAATACTTTTTTTTGGGGGTCCAATACTTTTAGGGGGGGTCCAATACTTTTTTTGGGGGGTCCAATACTTTTTGGGGGTGGTCCAATACTTTTTTTGGGGGGTCCAATACTTTTTGGGGGGGTCCAATACTTTTGGGGGGGGTCCAATACTTATATTTTAATTAGTTAATGTAATTAATATCTTAATTTAATATATTATTTTTTTTTTTTGTTATTATTATTTTTTATTTTATTATTTATTTATATTTTTTTTTTTACTATTTTTATTATTATTAAATTTATTTATTATTTGTTATTTTAAGTGAATTTATTTGTATTAAAATTATTTTATTTTATTAAAAAAACGCATCTGCGGCGCGGTTACGGTAATCCCCATACAAAGTATAGGGGGACTTGCGGCAGGTGCGGCGAAACCGCACTTGCCGCACCTGCCGCAAGTCCCCCTATACTTTCTATGGGGATTACCGCAACCGCGCCGCAAGTGCTCGCACTCAGCCAGCGACTCGCAATGCGGCGCGGTTGCGGTAATCCTTATGGAAGCGGGCATTGCGAGTCGCTGGCCGAAAATAGAACCAGAGGCTCGGCCACAAAGCTAGCGATTTCCCGCTGAGGCTAGCGACTCGCTACCTGAGCGGGAAATCGCTAGCTTTGTGGCCGAGCCTCTGGTTCTATTTTCGGCCAGCGACTCGCAATGGCCGCTTCGCGGCCATTGCTCGCACAAAGCTAGCGACTCGCAATGGCCTCGCGGCCATTGCTCGCGCAGGTAACGACTCGCATTGGCCGCTACGCGGCCAATGCTTCGCCGTGGTGACGTCACATAGTGACATAGCCACGGCGATTTCGGGGGCCGACACGATTTTGCCTACGGCAATTATATAGTAGATAACGAGTTGCTGAACAGAAACTTAAAGGGAACCTGTCACCCCAAATCACCTTTGTAAGCTATTAATACGTGTCCCTGCAGCATTACAATACAGCCTGCCACATCCCTTTGTGAGCTTTTTGCCAAATATCAAAGTGCAATAAAGTAGTTTGCAAACTTACTGAATCTTTGTCAGCGGGGCGTTCCCAAGCCTGTTTGTCGGCTAGGCGGGTCCCCTGTGTCCCCTAATGGGCGTCATTTCAATGTTCCTAGCGCGGGCATGATTTAGAATCTCGAGTCCGCGACGTCACGGTCATGTGACGCCGGGACGCATCATTTCCGGGCGGCCGGGGCTCTGCTGTATGACTCGCACTGGTCGACTTCAGCATGCGATCTGCGCATGCGCTGAAGTTGGCCAGTGCGTGTCCACAGACAGAGGCAGGTGCGCAGGCTCCAGTGAACTCCCCCTCCCTCCCTTTGTCCCCCTCCCTCCCTGTCTCTCGCTCCCGCCTCCCTCACTGTGTCCCCCTCCCTCACTGTGACCCCCTCCCTCACTGTCTCTTGCTCCCTGTCTGTGACCCACTCCCTACCTATGACCCCACTGCTTCACTCAAATGAATAAACACACACATATTTAGATGTGCGTTATTCATTTCAACAATCACATATACATATTTGCACACAGACATATATAAATGTGTGTTTGTGTGTGTAAATAGGATTTTTTGATCTCACACACACACATGTGTACATATATACACTGCATGCTGACAGAACACATATTGACACATACACATATGTGTACATATATACACTGCATGCTGACAGAACACATATTTACACACACACACACATACATAGGTATTATATTAGTATATATGTGTGTGCATGTATATATTATATAATGTGTATTTATGTGTGTATATATATATATATATATTTATATATGTATATATACACATATATCTAATATATAATTGCTGTAGCGTACTTCCGTCATATTCGGCGCTACTTCTGTCGTCGTGGACGTGGCTGCCATACAGTGATAGGAAACCTACATACTAAACACAACACACACACCACACACAACACACACCACACACACACACACAACACACACACACACACACACACACACACCACACACACACACACACACCACAACACACACACACACCACACACACACACACCACACACACACACACACACACACACACACACACACACACACACACACACACACACACACACACACACACACACACACACACACACACACACACACACACACACACACACACACACACACACACACACACACACAACCACACGACCACACACACACCAATACACACACACACCACACACCACACCACACACACACACACACACCAATACACACACACACACACACACACACACACACCACACATCACACACACCCCACCTCACACACCCCACACACAACACACACCACCACAACACGCACACACACCACACACACACCACACACACACACACCACACACACACACCACACACACCACACACACACACCACACACACACACACACACACACACACACACACACACACACACACACACACACACCCACACACACACACACACACACATGGGCGTACCCAGGATCAAAACTAGGGGGGGCAAGCCATGGTCGTTCAGGTTGTAAAATTGGCATTGAGGCCCATCAGACTCGTTACGCCACTGGGAGCCCTATGGGGGGCTGTATAGGAAATGGGAGCTCTATGGAGGGCTGTATATGATATGGGAGCTCTATGGGGGGCTGTACATGAAATGGGAGCCCTATGGGGGCTGTATATGAAATGGGAGCCCTATGGGGGCTGTATATGAAGTGGAAGTTCATCTCATATATTCACGCCCCCCCCAATGTCCCATAGGGCTCGCATCTCATATACAGCCCTCCATAGAGCTCCCATATCATATACAGCCCCCTTATAGGGCTCCCATATCATATATAACGCTGCCATAGGGCACCCAAATCATATTCAGCCCCTCATAGGGCTCCTGTATCATATACAGCCCATCCATAGGGCTCCCATCAAAAGAGCCCAGTGGGGGGTTGTATATGATACGGGAGCCCTATGGGGTGGGTTGTATATGATATGGGAGCCTTATGTGGGGCTGTATATGATATTGGAGTCCCATCTCATATACAGCCCCCCCAATACCCCATACAGCCCTCATATCATATACAACAGCCCCCCATAGGGCTCCTATATCATATATGGGCTGTCCCCCCTGCTCCACTCTGGGTACGCCCATGTATATTTGTGTATATGACTGTATGTGTGTGATTGTGTGTATATGACTGTATGTGTTTATGATCATATATGTGTGTATATTACTGTGTATGTGTGGATAGGATTGTGCATATTTATCATTGTGTATATGATTGTGTATTTATGATTATGTGTATATGATCATGTATATGTGTGTATATGACTGTGTACGTGTGTATATGATTACCCAATATGATGGTATGTGTGTATGAATATATGATTGTGTGTATATGACTGTGTATACAATTATGCATGTGTGTATATGACACAATCATATACACAGACATACAAAATTGTAAACACACATGCAGAATCATACACACAGACATATACAATCATATGCAGACATTTACAATTATATACACACGTGCACTATCATATACACATATACACAATCAGTCATATACACAGGCATATACAATCATATACATATATGCACAATCATATACACACATGCACAATCATATATACTCACAATCAATCATATACACACATGCACAATCATATATACTCACAATCATATACATACATGCACAATCATATATACTCACAATCAATCATAGACAGACATGCACAATCATATATATTCACAATCAATCATATACATACATGCACAATCATATATACTGTGGTGATGCAGCCCATGGCCCGGGTGCATCACACAGGTGGCCAGTGGGTTTTGCACAGGCAAAAGACTGCTGCCTGTTTTATGAATGTCTTGCCATGGAAGCCACAGTCTGCTTAGAACAGCATGGCAAGAGTTAAGCTTGCAACTTGCTGGAGATGTGGGTGTGTCTCAGGATAGTTAATGGAGTCTGTGTTTGACATGTGAGAGACTGAGAGTGATTGAGACCTGGAGTGCCTGCAGGCTGCTGGGCTGTGGGCAGAAGTCAGTCATCCAGTCTGAAGGAGCAGTCTCTCAGAGGCCCTGTGAGGACTGACAACAGGCCCGAGTGGAAGCTGGGATACAGCGGCAGAAGTGTATCTGAACCTGTGACGTTCAACAGACTGTATACCAGGCGGTATGTACTTGTAAGCCGAAGAAAGGCTCCTTTTTATGTGCTGGAAGGTGGTTTATGCTGACATAATAAACCAACATGGCTTTTATTCAAATGGAGAGACTGTCGCTGTGTTTAAATATCGCTGCCAAGTGAGTGAACCCAAATCGGTCCGTGAACGCGATACCACATTTGATGGGGAATACGGGCATTGTAGCAGCCTTATTGCTGGAGGCAACGGACAAGGCCTACAAGGTTTGTTGTGGATTGTGGTAACGGTGCAGGTGCACTTATATGGACATTGGTTGCTACAGGCAATTGCACAACGTACTCAAGAACATTTTCCGGTGACTCGGTGGGGTCACGAAGACGTCGCATACAAGCATCTGGCTGGTGGCTCGGCGGGGTCACGAAGTTTGTCACCGCTCTCTACCCAGGTGCACGTGCGAAGAGTCAAGCGACTGGCTGTGAGACGTGGGCTATGCTTGGTGAGCAGTAATACACCACAGGCCAGAGATCCTGGTTGTACGGGCGGTACAACCAGGAAAGGTTAGTGCAAATCTACCCCCCCCCCTTCCTCATAGAACAACGGGTATTACCCATTGGAGCGCCCCTCCTGTTTTTCTTGTTGCAGCAAGAGAGTGCCTGGCAGCATGGAGGAGCTCCTGGACCACCTGCTGCAGAGCCAGAAGCAGCAGCACCAACCAAATACTGTGGGGTGTCACCAGAAAGTTTCCCCAAAGGGGGCGGGGTCCAAAAAGGGGGAGGTGTCCCTAAAAGGGATAATAGCCCAAAAGGGGGTGGAGTCCCAAAAGGGGGCGGATTCCATGAAGGGGATAATGGCCCAAAAGGGGTTGGAGTCCCGAAAAGTGATAGTTGCCCAAAAAGGGGCGGGGCATCCCAAAGTCCTAGGGGTGGCGCAGACGGATTGTTGCCGGGGACAAATGTACTATGTGTGTCCCGTCTGCCATATAGACTACCCACCAGGAGAGTTTCCACGCGTGTGTCCCATGAAAGTCGATGCAGAATTTGTGTCCGGACTTGTAGACTCTGGGAGTGCGGTGACCCTGGTGAGGGCTGCGCCTGATGTCTACCTGATGCCTGGAAGGAAGATGAAAGTCACCTGCATTCATGGGGGCACTAAAGACTACCCAGTGTCCAGAGTGGTCCTTGAGACGGCCAGAGACATTGCAAGCCATGATGTAGCTGTAGTCCCGAACTTGACTTGTCCGGTGATAATAGGCCGGGACTCTAGGCTGTTTTCGGACTTGTGGGAGAATGGAGCTACTCTACAGCAGGAGGTTGAAGGGTTCTCTTCTGATGGGGTTGTGTCTGATAAGGAAGTAACACCACCCAAAATTGACGGTTCTGAGGTAGGGGTGACTAGTGAAAATCATACGTCAGCACAACTTAGTGACCTGACGTCCCCTGAACTGTACCACAGGATGACTGGTAGTGATGTGGTAGCTGACATGAATGCAGCTGACACCAAGTTAGAGAGAGACTTGGGGGTTCACCAGACAGTGGAGTGTGACACAGACGCAAGGGGTGACTGTGACTCTGAAAAAGAAAGGGAGTACAGGAAGGAAGGGCCCAGCAAGAATGGCAAATCCTCCCGTCACAAAAGGAGCAAGCAACAAATAAATGCTGCCCAGGTGACCCCAGCTGATAATATACTGTTATGTACTTCTATTCCATGGGTGAGTTCTTTTCCAGACCCTGAGAAAAGCAAGGTGGGAGGTGAAGTGTCGTTGCCTGAAGCAACCACTGGGGCTGACACAGTTATTGTGCTGTCAGAGGAACTGACACAGGGTATCAACAATGCTCCTCAAGATGAAGTCAGGGAGATGGAGCCAGCCAAGAAGATGGTGTGTGTGTCCTCTCCAGGGTCTGAACGGATAACCGGTGGTCGGTCAGCAGGTCACCTCACGGAAATAGGCAGTGCTAGGTCCGAGAGGGTAGACATCTCCCAAGACCCTGAGAATGAAGAGAGGGAAGGTAAGAAGTCTTCTGAAGTTGAGGATGTTGTTGCCTGGCGAAGAGTGACAGATGGGGCTGCTGATGCCCAAGGGGATGTGGCCGAGGTTGCCAGTGGTGCTGCCGGACCCCAAGAGGGGCAGGTAACGGCAATAGTGGAGAAGATGGAATACTCCAAAGCTCCGGAAGGTGAAGAGTTTGAGGGATTAAAACACTCTGAAAGTGACAATGCCGAGGCCCAAAAGAAGGCTGAGACCCAGATGAAGACCGAGGGTGCAGAAGCCACAGAGGAAGTGAGGTCTGAAGCAGATACCTCCTCGAGTGATGGAAGCTCAACCCATCTGGAGGATGGAAGAAGCGAGCTAAGGAGGCTCAAGGAGATGGTACAAGCCCATTTGAAGCAGGAGAAGCTTCAGAGATATGCTGTCAAGAGCCGAGTAGGTGCCCTGGAAAGAGAGATGTCTGAAAGGACTCTGCTAATAAAAGAGCAGTTAAAGCATGAAGAACTTCGGAGACAGGCAGCTGAGTACCGAGTAAGTGTGTTGGAGAGAACGATATCCGAGATCAGAGGTCGCCTGGCGGAAAGCCAGTCGATGAATAAGGCAGCATTGGAGAAGATGGAGCTGCAGGGGTCCGATCTGTTAAACCGTCTTGAAAAGGTGGAAGTCTGGAGAGAGACGATTCCGGACACTGAGCAAGGTGATCATGTCGTGGCAGAAGAAAAGCGTGAGACTCCCTTTTTCAAGTGCCTGGTACAGGTTCCGGAAGACTTGAGAGATGAGTGTGCCAGAGAGTCTGTGCATGATGACTTCAAGAAGGCTGTGGAAGCCGGTAAGGTGTACTGGTCTCCAGAAGTTATACAGCTGGTGGTTCTGTCCACATCCAAAGTCACCTTGGATCGGGTGGCTATCCTGAAGGACATGCACTTGAGGTGTATTCGCATGAAGCAGTTGATCCGGCTAAAGAATGAAGAAGCTACTAGGCGGCTGAGGCTTATGAAGAGAGCCCGGAGTCTACTGGAAGATGTTGTCCAGGTGCCTAGTGCACTTATGAAAGAAGTCATCGGGGAGAATGGACGACTCATGCAGGAAATGGTGGATAAGGCTGGAGTAACGAGAGTACGAATTCCCAATGATAGAGAAGAGAAGATACCCAGGAAAGTGGGTATGGTTCCATTCCTCATAGTGGGGACAGAGGAGAGTCTTGACAATATGCGGATTCTTCTCACTTATAGGGTGAGTCACCTAAAAGAAGTGCAGCAGTTAAGGCTGGAAAGAGCAAGAATCAAGAGACAACGTCGCTGCCGAAGATGGAAGCCATCTTTACATCATGGTACTCAACAAAGTGGGGGTCCTCCCAGTAATAGATGGGTCACAGCAGAAGCTAGAGACAAATGGTGCAATGGGTCTCTGGGCAATGAAGATAGATGCCAACTGAGAGCTTATCTACGACATCCTGAGGATAGGAGGCAGAATAGTTTGAGGGGTAGAGAATCCCCTGTTACACCAATGCTGAGGGTCCTAGACGAAAGAGCTAATATAATATGTGAGAATAGAGAGTCAGACTTGACATTGGATACAGAGGGAAGTGAATTACACTGCCGTATTGACCGTCAGGGGCAGGGAAGGTCTAACCAAGGTGTCTTAGAGTCAGACAAGACAGGAGATTGGACTGTAAATGTGTCTCACTACCGCTCTACCCGTTGGAGGCGGCCATGGAGGGACAGATCTGTCAAACCGACATATCCAACAGATGTTCTGACTGAAAAGAGCTTGGTGACAGCGACAGACCGTGCCTCACGGACAGAAGCCCAAGGCCAGTCATCAGACACAGGTGTACGGAAAGCACACTATTGTACTGACTGCTGGGGGTGGGGCAGGCCTCACAGAGATAGGACGTATACCCATGACAGACCCTGACAGGTTGACAAGGTCTGAACTCTGGTGACGAAACCGATGACCCCCTTGTATAGGAACGTATGGTGCCAAGTCAGCGCCAACTCCGGATTGCAATGAACTGTCTGGGATACTGTGTTCAGCCCCCACAGGCTTGAACAGAGGGGGGAGGTATGTGGTGATGCAGCCCATGGCCCGGGTGCATCACACAGGTGGCCAGTGGGTTTTGCACAGGCAGAAGACTGCTGCCTGTTTTATGAATGTCTTGCCATGGAAGCCACAGTCTGCTTAGAACAGCATGGCAAGAGTTAAGCTTGCAACTTGCTGGAGATGTGGGTGTGTCTCAGGATAGTTAATGGAGTCTGTGTTTGACATGTGAGAGACTGAGAGTGATTGAGACCTGGAGTGCCTGCAGGCTGCTGGGCTGTGGGCAGAAGTCAGTCATCCAGTCTGAAGGAGCAGTCTCTCAGAGGCCCTGTGAGGACTGACAACAGGCCCGAGTGGAAGCTGGGATACAGCGGCAGAAGTGTATCTGAACCTGTGACGTTCAACAGACTGTATACCAGGCGGTATGTACTTGTAAGCCGAAGAAAGGCTCCTTTTTATGTGCTGGAAGGTGGTTTATGCTGACATAATAAACCAACATGGCTTTTATTCAAATGGAGAGACTGTCGCTGTGTTTAAATATCGCTGCCAAGTGAGTGAACCCAAATCGGTCCGTGAACGCGATACCACAATACTCACAATCATATACACACATGCACAATCATATATACTCACAATCAATCATAGACATACATGCACAATCATATATACTCACAATCAATCATAGACACACATGCACAATCATATATACTCACAATCAATCATAGACACACATGCACAATCATATATACTCACAATCAATCATTGACTCCCGCCATGGCTCTGCCCACCTCACAGGACTCCCGCCATGGCTCCACCCACCTAGCCTGCGCTGACCACAGCCTCTTTCCTGCGCTGACCACAGAGCCGCCGTCCTCTGCTGACCACAGAGCCTCCTTCCTGTGCTAACCACAGAGCCTCCTTCCTGCGCTGACCACAGACCCGCCATCCTCTGCTGACCACAGAGCCTCCTTCCTGCGCTGACCACAGACCCGCCGTCCTCTGCTGACCACAGAGCCTCCTTCCTGCGCTGACCACTCTGCCTCCTTCCTGTGCTGACCACAGAGCCTCCTTCCTGTGCTGACCACAGAGCCTCCTTCCTGCGCTAAACACTCGACCACAGAGCCTCCTTCCTGCGCTGACCACTATGCCTCCTTCCTGCGCTGACCACAGAGCCGCCGTCCTCTGCTGACCACAGAGCCACCGTCCTCTGCTGACCACAGACCCGCCGTCCTCTGCTGACCACAGAGCCCCCGTCCTCTGCTGACCACAGACCCACCGTCCTCTGCTGACCACAGACCCGCCGTCCTCTGCTGACCACAGAGCCCCCGTCCTCTGCTGACCACAGACCCACCGTCCTCTGCTGACCACAGACCCGCCGTCCTCTGCTGACCACAGACCCACCGTCGTCTGCTGACCACAGAGTTCCCGTCCTCTGCTGACCACAGAGCCGCCGTCTTCTGTTGACCACAGAGCCCCCGTCCTCTGCTGACCACAGAGCCCCCGTCCTTTGCTGACCACAGAGCCCCCGTCCTCTGCTCAGCACAGAACCCCCGTCCTCTGCTGACCACAGAGCCTCCTTCCTGCGCTGACCACTCTGCCTCCTTCCTGCGCTGACCACAGAGCCGCCGTCCTCTGCTGACCACAGACCCACCGTCCTCTGCTGACCACAGAGCCCCCATCCTCTGCTGACCACAGAGCCTCCTTCCTGCACTGACCACAGACCCGCCGTCCTCTGCTGACCACAGAGCCCCCGTCCTCTGCTGACCACAGACCCACCGTCCTCTGCTGACCACAGACCCGCCGTCCTCTGCTGACCACAGACCCACCGTCGTCTGCTGACCACAGAGTTCCCGTCCTCTGCTGACCACAGAGCCGCCGTCTTCTGTTGACCACAGAGCCCCCGTCCTCTGCTGACCACAGAGCCCCCGTCCTTTGCTGACCACAGAGCCCCCGTCCTCTGCTCAGCACAGAACCCCCGTCCTCTGCTGACCACAGAGCCTCCTTCCTGCGCTGACCACTCTGCCTCCTTCCTGCGCTGACCACAGAGCCGCCGTCCTCTGCTGACCACAGACCCACCGTCCTCTGCTGACCACAGAGCCCCCGTCCTCTGCTGACCACAGAGCCTCCTTCCTGCACTGACCACAGACCCGCCGTCCTCTGCTGACCACAGACCCACCGTCCTCTGCTGACCACAGACCCGCCGTCCTCTGCTGACCACAGACCCCACCGTCCTCTGCTGACCACAGAGCCCCTATCCTCTGCTGACCACAGAGCCCCCGTCCTCTGCTGACCACAGAGCCCCCGTCCTCTGTTGACCACAGAGCCACTGTCCTCTGCTGACCACAGAGCCCCCGTCCTCTGCTGACCACAGAGTCCCCGTCCTCTGCTGACCACAGAGCCCCCGTCCTCTGCTCACCACAGAGCCCCCGTCCTCTGCTCACCACAGACCCGCCGTTCTCTGCTCATCACAGAGCCGCCGTCCTCTGCTAACCACAGAGCCGCCGTCCTCTACTGACCACAGAGCCGCTGTCCTCTTGCTGACCACAGACCCGCCGTCCTCTGCTGACCACAGAGCCTCCTTCCGGAGCTGACCACTCTGCCTCCTTCCTGCGCTGACCACATTGCCTCCTTCCTGCGCTGACCACAGAGACGCCGTCCTCTGCTGACCACAGAGCCGAAGTCCTCTGCTGACCACAGAGCCGCCCTCCTCTGCTGACCACAGAGCCGCCATCCTCTGCTGACCACAGACCCGCCGTCCTCTGCTGACCACAGAGCCTCCTTCCTGCGCTGACCACTCTGCCTCCTTCCTGCGGTGACCACTCTGCCTCCTTCCTACGCTGACCACAGAGCCGCCGTCCTCTGCTGACCACAGAGCCGCCGTCCTCTGCTGACCACAGAGCCGCCCTCCTCTGCTGACCACAGAGCCGCTGTCCTGCCCTCACCACTCTGCCTCCTTCCTGCGCTGATCACTCTGCCTCCTTCCTGCGCTGATCACTCTGCCTCCTTCCTGCGCTGACCACAGAGCCGCCCTCCTCTGCTGACCACAGAGCCGCCCTCCTCTGCTGACCACAGAGCCGTCGTCCTCTGCTGACCAGAGCCGCCGTCCTCTGCTGACCACAGAGCCGCCGTCCTCTGCTGACCACAGAGCCGCCCCCTCTGCTGACCACAGAGCCGCCGTCCTCTGCTGACCACAGACCCGCCGTCCTCTGCTGACCACAGAGCCTCCTTCCTGCGCTGACCACTCTGCCTCCTTCCTGCGGTGACCACTCTGCCTCCTTCCTACGCTGACCACAGAGCCGCCCTCCACTGCTGACCACAGAGCCGCTGTCCTGCCCTCATCACTCTGCCTCCTTCCTGCGCTGATCACTCTGCCTCCTTCCTGCGCTGATCACTCTGCCTCCTTCCTGCGCTGACCACAGAGCCGCCCTCCTCTGTTGACCACAGAGCCGCCGTCCTCTGCTGACCACAGAGCCCCCGTCCTCTGCTGACCACAAAGTCCCCGTCCTCTGCTGACAACAGAGCCCCCGTCCTCTGCTCACCACAGAGCCCCCGTCCTCTGCTCACCACAGACCCGCCGTTCTCTGCTCATCACAGAGCCGCCGTCCTCTGCTAACCACAGAGCCGCCGTCCTCTGCTGACCACAGAGCCGCTGTCCTCTGCTGACCACAGACCCGCCGTCCTCTGCTGACCACAGAGCCTCCTTCCGGAGCTGACCACTCTGCCTCCTTCCTGCGCTGACCACATTGCCTCCTTCCTGCGCTGACCACATTGCCTCCTTCCTGCGCTGACCACAGAGCCGCCGTCCTCTGCTGACCACAGAGCCGCCGTCCTCTGCTGACCACAGAGCCGCCGTCCTCTGCTGACCACAGAGCCGCCCTCCTCTGCTGACCACAGAGCCGCCGTCCTCTGCTGACCACAGAGCCGCGGTCCTCTGCTGACCACAGAGCCTCCGTCCTGCGATGACCACTCTGCCTCCTTCCTGTGCTGACCACAGAGCCTCCTTCCTGCGCTAAACACTCGACAACAGAGCCTCCTTCCTGCGCTGACCACTATGCCTCCTTCCTGCGCTGACCACAGAGCCGCCGTCCTCTGCTGACCACAGACCACTCCTCGCTGACCACAGACCCACCGTCCTCTGCTGACCACAGAGCCCCCGTCCTCTGCTGACCACAGACCCACCGTCCTCTGCTGACCACAGACCCGCCGTCCTCTGCTGACCACAGACCCACCGTCGTCTGCTGACCACAGAGTTCCCGACCTCTGCTGACCACAGAGCCGCCGTCTTCTGTTGACCACAGAGCCCCCGTCCTCTGCTGACCACAGAGCCCCCGTCCTTTGCTGACCACAGAGCCCCCGTCCTCTGCTCAGCACAGAACCCCCGTCCTCTGCTGACCACAGAGCCTCCTTCCTGCGCTGACCACTCTGCCTCCTTCCTGCGCTGACCACAGAGCCGCCGTCCTCTGCTGACCACAGACCCACCGTCCTCTGCTGACCACAGAGCCCCCGTCCTCTGCTGACCACAGAGCCTCCTTCCTGCCTGACCACAGACCCGCCGTCCTCTGCTGACCACAGACCCACCGTCCTCTGCTGACCACAGACCCGCCGTCCTCTGCTGACCACAGACCCACCGTCCTCTGCTGACCACAGAGCCCCTATCCTCTGCTGACCAAAGAGCCCCCGTCCTCTGCTGACCACAGAGCCCCCGTCCTCTGTTGACCACAGAGCCGCTGTCCTCTGCTGACCACAGAGCCGCCGTCCTCTGCTGACCACAGAGCCGCCCTCCTCTGCTGACCACAGAGCCGCTGTGCTGCCCTCACCACTCTGCCTCCTTCCTGCGCTGATCACTCTGCCTCCTTCCTGCGTTGACCACAGAGCCGCCCTCCTCTGTTGACCACAGAGCCGCCGTCCTCTGCTGACCACAGAGCCGCCCTCCTCTGCTGACCACAGAGCCGCTGTCCTGCCCTCACCACTCTGCCTCCTTCCCTCTGCTAACCACAGAGCCGCCGTCCTCTACTGACCACAGAGCCGCTGTCCTCTGCTGACCACAGACCCGCCGTCCTCTGCTGACCACAGAGCCTCCTTCCGAGCTGACCACTCTGCCTCCTTCCTGCGCTGACCACATTGCCTCCTTCCTGCGCTGACCACAGAGCCGCCGTCCTCTGCTGACCACAGAGCCGCCGTCCTCTGCTGACCACAGAGCCGAAGTCCTCTGATGACCACAGAGCCGCCCTCCTCTGCTGACCACAGAGCCGCCGTCCTCTGCTGACCACAGACCCGCCGTCCTCTGCTGACCACAGAGCCTCCTTCCTGCGCTGACCACTCTGCCTCCTTCCTGCGGTGACCACTCTGCCTCCTTCCTACGCTGACCACAGAGCCGCCGTCCTCTGCTGACCACAGAGCCGCCGTCCTCTGCTGACCACAGAGCCTCCTTCCTGCGCTGACCACTCTGCCTCCTTCCTGTGCTGACCACAGAGCCTCCTTCCTGTGCTGACCACAGAGCCTCCTTCCTGCGCTAAACACTCGACCACAGAGCCTCCTTCCTGCGCTGACCACTATGCCTCCTTCCTGCGCTGATCACAGAGCCGCCGTCCTCTGCTGACCACAGACCCACCGTCCTCTGCTGACCACAGACCCGCCGTCCTCTGCTGACCACAGAGCCCCCGTCCTCTTCTGACCACAGACCCACCGTCCTCTGCTGACCACAGACCCGCCGTCCTCTGCTGACCACAGACCCACCGTCGTCTGCTGACCACAGAGCCCCCGTCCTCTGCTGACCACAGAGCCCCTGTCCTCTGTTGACCACAGAGCCACTGTCCTCTGCTGACCACAGAGCCCCCGTCCTCTGCTGACCACAGAGTCCCCGTCTTCTGCTGACCACAGAGCCCCCGTCCTCTGCTCACCACAGAGCCCCCGTCCTCTGCTCACCACAGACCCGCCGTTCTCTGCTCATCACAGAGCCGCCGTCCTCTGCTAACCACAGAGCCGCCGTCCTCTACTGACCACAGAGCCGCTGTCCTCTGCTGACCACAGACCCGCCGTCCTCTGCTGACCACAGAGCCTCCTTCCGAGCTGACCACTCTGCCTCCTTCCTGCGCTGACCACATTGCCTCCTTCCTGCGCTGACCACAGAGCCGCCGTCCTCTGCTGACCACAGAGCCGCCGTCCTCTGCTGACCACAGAGCCGAAGTCCTCTGCTGACCACAGAGCCGCACTCCTCTGCTGACCACAGAGCCGCCGTCCTCTGCTGACCACAGACCCGCCGTCCTCTGCTGACCACAGAGCCTCCTTCCTGCGCTGACCACTCTGCCTCCTTCCTGCGGTGACCACTCTGCCTCCTTCCTACGCTGACACAGAGCCGCCGTCCTCTGCTGACCACAGAGCCGCCGTCCTCTGCTGACCACAGAGCCGCCCTGCTCTGCTGACCACAGAGCCGCTGTCCTGCCCTCACCACTCTGCCTCCTTCCTGCGCTGATCACTCTGCCTCCTTCCTGCGCTGATCACTCTGCCTCCTTCCTGCGCTGACCACAGAGCCGCCCTCCTCTGCTGACCACAGAGCCGCCCTCCTCTGCTGACCACAGAGCCGTCGTCCTCTGCTGACCAGAGCCGCCGTCCTCTGCTGACCACAGAGCCGCCGTCCTCTGCTGACCACAGAGCCCCCGTACTCTGCTGACCACACAGCCGCCGTACTCTGCTGACCACAGAGCCGCCGTCCTCTGCTGACCACAGAGCCGCCCTCCTCTGCTGACCACAGAGCCGCCGTCCTCTGCTGACCACAGACCCGCCGTCCTCTGCTGACCACAGAGCCTCCTTCCTGCGCTGACCACTCTGCCTCCTTCCTGCGGTGACCACTCTGCCTCCTTCCTACGCTGACCACAGAGCCGCCGTCCTCTGCTGACCACAGAGCCGCCGTCCTCTGCTGACCACAGAGCCGCCCTCCACTGCTGACCACAGAGCCGCTGTCCTGCCCTCACCACTCTGCCTCCTTCCTGCGCTGATCACTCTGCCTCCTTCCTGCGCTGATCACTCTGCCTCCTTCCTACGCTGACCACAGAGCCGCCCTCCTCTGTTGACCACAGAGCCGCCGTCCTCTGCTGACCACAGAGCCCCCGTCCTCTGCTGACCACAAAGTCCCCGTCCTCTGCTGACAACAGAGCCCCCGTCCTCTGCTCACCACAGAGCCCCCGTCCTCTGCTCACCACAGACCCGCCGTTCTCTGCTCATCACAGAGCCGCCGTCCTCTGCTAACCACAGAGCCACCGTCCTTTGCTGTCCACAGAGCCGCTGTCCTCTGCTGACCACAGACCCGCCGTCCTCTGCTGACCACAGAGCCTCCTTCCGGAGCTGACCACTCTGCCTCCTTCCTGCGCTGACCACATTGCCTCCTTCCTGCGCTGACCACATTGCCTCCTTCCTGCGCTGACCACAGAGCCGCCGTCCTCTGCTGACCACAGAGCCGCCGTCCTCTGCTGACCACAGAGCCGCCGTCCTCTGCTGACCACAGAGCCACCCTCCTCTGCTGACCACAGAGCCGCCGTCCTCTGCTGACCACAGAGCCGCGGTCCTCTGCTGACCACAGAGCCTCCGTCCTGCGCTGACCAGTCTGCCTCCTTCCTGTGCTGACCACAGAGCCTCCTTCCTGCGCTAAACACTCGACCACAGAGCCTCCTTCCTGCGCTGACCACTATGCCTCATTCCTGCACTGACCACAGAGCCGCCGTCCTCTGCTGACCACAGACCCACGTCCTCTGCTGACCACAGACCTGCCGTCCTCTGCTGACCACAGAGCCCCCGTCCTCTGCTGACCACAGACCCACCGTCCTCTGCTGACCACAGACCCGCCGTCCTCTGCTGACCACAGACCCACCGTCGTCTGCTGACCACAGAGTTCCCGTCCTCTGCTGACCACAGAGCCGCCGTCTTCTGTTGACCACAGAGCCCCCGTCCTCTGCTGACCACAGAGCCCCCGTCCTTTGCTGACCACAGAGCCCCTGTCCTCTGCTCAGCACAGAACCCCCGTCCTCTGCTGACCACAGAGCCTCCTTCCTCTGCTGACCCAGACCGCCGTCCTCTGCTGACACAGACCCACTGTCCTCTGCTGACCACAGAGCCCCTATCCTCTGCTGACCACAGAGCCCCGTCCTCTGCTGACCACAGAGCCCCCGTCCTCTGTTGACCACAGAGCCGCCGTCCTCTGCTGACCACAGAGCCCCCGTCCTCTGCTGACCACAGAGTCCCCGTCCTCTGCTGACTACAGAGCCCCCGTCCTCTGCTGACCACAGAGCCCCCGTCCTCTGCTCACCACAGACCCGCCGTTCTCTGCTCATCACAGAGCCGCCGTCCTCTGCTAACCACAGAGCCGCCGTCCTCTGCTGACCACAGAGCCGCCGTCCTCTGCTGACCACAGAGCTGCCGTCCTCTGCTGACCACAGACTCGCCGTCCTCCTGCTGACCACAGAGCCTCCTTCCGGAGCTGACCACTCTGCCTCCTTCCTGCGCTGACCACATTGCCTCCTTCCTGCGCTGACCACAGAGCCGCCGTCCTCTGCTGACCACAGAGCGCCGTCCTCTGCTGACCACAGAGCCAAGTCCTCTGCTGACCACAGAGCCCCCTCCTCTGCTGACCACAGAGCCGCCGTCCTCTGCTGACCACAGACCGCCGTCCTCTGCTGACCACAGAGCCTCCTTCCTGCGCTGACCACTC